>PVIJ01004267.1:0-26219 GCA_004024925.1 Scalopus aquaticus
TTAATTCTGGGTATTCTATTCGGTTCCATTGGTCTTTCTGTCTGTTTTTGTTCCAGTACCATGCTGTTTTAATTATTATGGCTTTGTAATATAGTTTGAAATCAGGGAGTGAAATTCCTCCATTTTCTTTCTTTTTAGTTAGGAGGGCTTTAGCTATGCGAGGTTTTTTGTGGTTCCATATGAATTTCATCAGTAGTCGCAGATCTCATTTCTTACAGAACAATTTAGTCCTTACTGAACCACTAGCCCAGGCAGCTATCAAAACACTAAGTTCCCTTAACATGCTTCACTGAAGAGAAATAAATTACAGACTCAATATAATTTTTAAAATCCACTGAGATTTGATATGCAGGGCAATTTAAATAATCCAAAGAAAAAACTAGTGAGCTGTTATTTTTTTAACTTCTGTTATTTAACTTTCCGACCCACCTTCCATTTCACAGATGAGGAAACCAAGGCCCAAAGTTTAGTCCCACGACAATATTCAGTAACTTGGCCAGAACCTGAACACCAATCTCCCAACACCAGAGCATCACCCCATGGCTACTCGCAGTTCTACATCTCTAAATGGAGACAAAATCTGACATAGTGTTTATATAGTCATGAAAGTAACTGAAAACCCATTGTTCAAACTGAAGACCATTTTGCCCACCTTGTAACATAGCATTGCCTAACATCAGTTGCCCAGGTTATTGACAGAATACCCCCATTCCTACCAGCATGTGAAGATCACCATGGTGAACATCACCAGAGAGTCCTCTCCCAATGTATGAAGCCTCCTGGTGCCTTACTTTTGACTTTTAGGGCCAATTCTTGTTAGCTATAAGGCAAATTATCTACAGGCCTAGCAAAGAAAGGGGCCCATTGAGCAACTATTCATCCTTGTCAGCTTAGAAGTTGTACTGGGAAAGTATTTTAATTAGGCAGTGGGAGAGCTGCCACATTTAGAAGCAGGTCGTAAATGGGTAGCAGAGAATTTCAGAACCAACTGAAGTTCTTGGTGCTTATGCTTCTACCAGTTAAAACATAGTGGGTGAATTCTTCTCTAGCATTCCGTTGTACTCCAGGCTTTGAAAGATTCAGGATTGAATGGTTTCTCGAAGCTTTGTCCTCAGTTCTTATTCCCTTTCTGGTTTCATGGTTTGGAGACAGAACATGGATCCTTTGATCAAGCTTTCATTAATGCAAGTTAGTTACCCCCTTAGTAGTGACTGTATAGATTACGTTACTCCCAGTTTTTCCAAAGTGCTAATAGACAACTCATTCTGATGGAGGTCTTTACAATTCATGAATAGTAAATTTTTTTGGTACATTCAAGACAATAAGCCCACAATCACAGCAGTGTTCTGTGTTAGTTATCTGCTAGCTTAGAAAAGTCCAAGCAGTAACTCAGTTGTTGATGCTTCTCTGCCTCCATTTTACAGTGAGGAAGCTGCAGCAGAGAAAGACCAAGTGACCCAGCTGATGAAAGACAGAGTAAGAACTCCAAGTCAAAACCCAGATCATATTGAAGCAATTGTTCAAATGAGGAATACCAGTTTTCACCTTCTGATCTATGTCAGCCATTTTGGCTATATAATCTTGTGAGTGAACATGTACTAAAAAGAAGTTGCGTGGTTTAGACAATAAAAATAAAAGATGGCATGTGGTAGAACAAAGAACAGTGGAATAGAAATTAAGTCTTGACTTCTGCCCTCAGCTCTGTACCTGACACCAACTATGACCTTGACCCCCACATCCCTGAACCTCCAGTTCCTCAGTTATTAAATAAAGTCCTTGCAGCAGAAACCTTTCATCAAACTAAATATTTTTGCAAAGTCCCTGTGTACAAAACAGATAGGAAGAGAGTGTTCTGGTAGAAGAGGGGCTAGGGGCCCCATGCCTACCTTTGGCCCTGTTCTTCCACCAGGATCAGTAGCTCAGGAGGGCCCCTTTCTGTGCCAGCCTTTAAACATTGGTACAAGTAATTATAAATTCTGTTTGAATGCTGATGTTTTAGCACATATTTCCTCTTTTCCAAAACTAGAGAAAACCTGAAATATATGAAAAATACAGGCAACACTCTGTAAATCTGCCCATCACTTAAATCTTGGCTTTGTCTCAGAAGACACTAAGAAAAGCTAAGTCTTGCTGCATTTCAGAAAAGGAATTATTTCTTCAGTGTCCATTGGGGGATCTTTACCAAGAGTGGTTGACAGCTGACAAGTAACATCTACTTGTACTTCATCAGTTTAGGTGAGCTAACCTCATGGATAGGCCATTTGGAGAAGTGGGAGATATAAAGCCTGCTGAGTGAGGAGAAGGGAGTAGGGCAGGGAGAAGAGCCCCTTAGTACAACTTGATTCTCCTTCATTATCAATAAGGAAACTAAAAAATAGAGACATGCATATATGTACAGAATATAAAACCATCAAAAACCTCCCTCCCCTCCTCCCCCCCACCAACACACACATGCTCTACAGTATTTAGAGCAGCATTGTTTACAATAGCTCGGACATGGAGACAGCATAAGTCTCCTTCAATGAATGAATGGATTAGAAAGACGTGGTGCATGTACACCGTGGAACAGGACAGGATGAATGCAGCCATTTAAAAAAAATGGAGAGCCTCCCTGGTGGCATAAGAGGTTAAGTCTCAGCACTGTGAAGCTATCCCCAGCCAATGCAGTTCAATCCTTGGCCAGGAAGATTCCCACATGGTGCAGCAGACCTCTCCTGCCTCGCCCGCTGCTCCCCTCAGCAGTGTATTTCTGATCTGCCTGTTCTGCTCCCCACTCTGTCTCTGGTGAGCCCTCTCACCCCCACCACACCTCTGGCCTACCTACACCCCAGCTCTTGTATGCATAAATAAGTAAATCTTTAAAAATATAAATTAATTGGGCCTCCCTGGTGGTGCAGCTGTTAAGCACTGCGCTATGGAGCTGTTAGCAGCAGCGACGCGAGTTCAATGCCCAGCCAGGGAGATTCCCACAAGATGCAGCAGACCTCTCCTGCCTCGCCAGCTGCTCCCCTCAGCAGTGTATTTCCGTCGATCTGCCTGTCCTGCTCCCCACTCTGTCTCTGGTGAACCCTCTCGCTGCCCCATGCTTCTCGCCTGTACCCCAGCTTGTATGCATAAACAAACAAGTCTTTAAAATATATATATATGTATATATATATATATATTAATTTAAAATTTGTTTCAAATGGAAGAAATTTAAATATAATATGTGCAGCCAAACAAGTCAAGATGATAAAAACCAATACTGGACATTCATTTAACCAGTGATTCAATAATCTGTGGGGTTATCTTGAAAAGACTGTTGTGTGGTTTTGAAAAGACATTTTCAAAAACTCCTGAGGAGCTGAAGTTAAGAGGAAAGGAAAGGGACGCAGGGTCCAAGGGATGGTGGTGGGGGAAAAATATTAAAATGAGGGGATAAAGCCATTTTGCTGTGAGGTCCAGGCTCATTAGATTTGCCACCTTCCTCAGACTGAAGAATCTCCAGACAGCATCACACCGAGCAAGAACTTACTTTCAGACAGGGCCCGCCTAGAATTTTTCCCTCACTTTTTGTCTTTCACAGAGGGGTGGGTCTCTGTTAAATGCCTTGTCTTTCAGTCACCAAATATGCTCATCCGCTAAATCACGCACAAATTTCCTTCCCCGGGAAAAGCCACATCTATTTGCTCTCATCAGAAAATAGTGTTATTGATATTTTCCTTCTGTTTCTGCCACCTTTCAGCCTTGGCAGCATCATGTAAGGTGAAAGGCTTCCTGGACTATCTGGAGAAGTCTCCTCTGACAGACGGTGGGCGGCCTGTCCTTACTGCCCACCCTGTCTCTAACTGCCACACTGTCCAAACGCAGCTTCTCTGCAGAGCAGCCAGTTCTGTGTGTTTCTGAAAAACTTAAGTGGTAAAATAAAAGTAGGAGTTTGTGTTGCTGAATGGATTTTTTTCCTGGACTTGCCTAACTTTCTCAATCAGTACACCAAGCTAAAATAAAATATAACCCCAGCACTAAACCAAATGCAGATGTTTTATCTATTTACTTTTAAAACCTTATGCTTTTTACAAACTAGTGACTTGTGGTGGATTGCCAAAATGGCCATATATTTCCCTCACCCCTGTAGGTTCACCCCTTCTCAATGTGATTTGAAGTTCCTCCATCAAGAGGTTGTTGAGTCTTTGGGCTTAAAATGTGACTTGTTTCAGATAATGAGACTTTCAAGTGTGAAGCAGGCAGACAATTACAAATTAGACCTTCTTGTCTTTCGCTGTGATTAGAACCATGGAAAGAAGCCCAAGGTGGCCTGATGAAGGATGAGAGGGAATAGGGGACACAACTGAGGTCTCCTGAGGATGGAGACCTCAGTACAACCTGCCAGTAGCCGGCCACGTGAGTGAGGTCCCCCTAGACCAGCCAGCTTCCCATCGAACTGCCAGTTGACCATACATTATAAGTCCAGCGAAGAACAGCAAAACCAACCTAGAAAAGAATAACCAATCCATCCCACAGAATTGTGAACTAAATAAGTGCTTGTTGTTTTAGTCAATGAAATGATGGGGCAATTTGTTTTGCAGCGATAACTGATAACGATTTATAGACAATTGTTAATTCAGTTTTAATATGGCTTGAGATAGCAAAGATGAGACTGTATATTTAGAACAAGGCAAGAGAAAATTGCTAAATAAAGTGAAAATTAAGAGACAGAAGTAAACGATAGACTAATTTTTCTTGCCTGAATTTAAAAAATTCTTTAAATAAAAACCAGCAGAAACAAATCTGCATTCCCAAGTTTTGATCCCCCTTCCACTCTGCCTTACTCTGTCTGCTGAGTTTGTGTTAGGCCTTATTCCAAAAAATTTCTGATTCCCTGCCTTGTGCAAGTGTTGAGAGGACTGACAAACTCCAGGGCTCCTTGGATGACACTGGAAGGACAAAGCTTCATTGCTGACACAGTTAGAAACAGCGTCAACAGTCTCTGTGTTAATCTGTAGCAGGAGCGAAGGCTCTGCAGGGGATGTGCTGGTTCTGCAGGCAGGGACAGAAACTGGAGAAAGCGTGGGTGGGATCAGGAAGTGCGTGGAGCTGTTTCAGTGCGTGAATTTCAAACATGTTCCTATTTTTAATGTTGGCTAGACAATATCTATATTTTAGTCTAGGCAAAAAGTTTACCTTCTCAGGAAATGGTGAGGATATAAACACAGGTATAGCATTTGCTTCCAATTTGCAAACTTCCTAAAGGTTTTTCTTTTCCAGCAGTCTTTCAGCTGATACTTGATAGTGTATAACCAGGCAAATGATCTCATAGTGTTGCTGAGATTAAAAAATATTACTGATTTGAAAATATTTCCAAGGCAAAAAACAAATTAAATTGATATTTCTATGCAACTTGGTAACTCAGAACTAAGTGTTTTAAGAAAAAAAAAATTGCTTTTCTTCCCAAATCAGATTACAATGCTTAATAGCCCTCTAGAGTGTACCAGTGGGCTTTAAACTCTTTGTCAGCAGAATTCCTACAGTGGTTTATAAATATATAAAGTTATTGGCCTCACTCATGCACATTCTGTTCCTTGGAACTTAGACTTCTGTATTTTCATAGAGATGTCTCCCTAAATCAACCAGTTTTAGAAATCACTGTAAGAAAATGCACTTAATGAAAGCAACCATTATACTGAATTTCTATAGTGATAGAAGTAGATTCATCTCAAAATAAATGCCCCCCCCTTTTTTTGCAACCCTACTCCCTGTTAACAACTGGACTATTTCTGAAGCAAAATTACTACTCTTTGCTAAACAGTAACATTTGGTATCTGTTGCAAAAGGTATTATTTGTAACAAACATTTTTTAATGTCTACTTCTACTGGACACAATCATTTGAACTTACACATATAGGTCAGGTAAATCTACCTTTTATTGCTGTCCAATCACCATTAATATGTAATATGGCCCTGGCCTCTCCTCCTCTTAATCTTCTCCCCAAGAAGGGGGAGTGATTTCAACTGTTTGAGGAGATTTTTGGACAAAGTGGGTGTGCTGACCTTCTCCCTTTACTTGCTTCTTCCCCTTGGCGCATGTGTGTTCTGTTCCTCTGTGCTTCCAGGCCTTACCTGTCCAGTGAGTCTCCTTTGGTGTAAATCTGTTTTTTTTTTTTCCTGGGATTTGGTGTTATAAACCACATGTCTGCAGGTAAAGGTCACATGTCTCCTTAACTGAAATATTTAAGCCTGAGACCCAGGTAATGGAAAAGTATGTTAGGTGTGGGCCCCTCTTCAAATTTGCTATGTCCCTGTAAAGTCATTATTTTTTATTATTTCTGTTTTAGAGATGAATAAGTAAATAGTCAACTATTCACATCCCTTGCTTAAGATCACTTGAACCGTGAGAGAGAATCCTGAGCTTTGGCTGCCCTGCTGACTCAAATAATGTATTTGAAAGAATACTATATATGGACTTTAGTTAATGTATTGATATTGATTCACTAATTGTAACAAATAAACCATAGTAATTTTAGATGTTAATAATAGGGGAAATAAGGCAATAAGAAATAGTCCTGTAAGGCAGGACTATTTTCATAATTTTCTGAAAATCTAAAGCTGCTCTTAAAATAACATGAATAAAATAAATCATTTAATTTTGAAAAGATTACACATGAAATAAATGACATCTTAATAAAAGGATGTTATTTCTTAATTTTTTTCTGGGTGCTATATAACAATAATAAAATTTCTTGTTAGACTCTCTGTGCAATGCCATCTTACAGGTG
The DNA here is from genome assembly GCA_004024925.1 of Scalopus aquaticus. NCBI lineage: Eukaryota > Metazoa > Chordata > Mammalia > Eulipotyphla > Talpidae > Scalopus > Scalopus aquaticus. The sequence continues at coordinate 6,753 of PVIJ01004267.1, forward strand.
GTTTGGGAATGGGTGCTGCCCCAGTTCGCTTTCAGGTAGGGTTACGTCACCTGACTTCCAGGACCCTCAGAAGTAGGTCACTGACTGGATTTCAAAGCTCATTCTCCCCTTGGAATTTTGCCCGAATTCCTCTGTGTGGTCCTCATCTGGCATTGCTCTTGTACAGACCTGTGTTCAAGGACCAATCCCATCAGCTCAAATTACTTTCTCATTCACCTCTCTCTGTTCTCTTTGAACTTTGATTCCTGAAGAATTAATTCCAAAGAGAGAGTAACTCCCTGCACAGTACTAGAATTACACCCTCAAAGCACATATTATTTTCAGTATTATAACCATACAACTAATAGTCCCGAGCAAATGCATGGAGAGCTATGCTGTCACATGGGGAAATAATGGATGTTCCAGGCACACTGATATTCTCCTACCTTGAATTCTTTTTTTTTTTTATGTTTGAAGAATAAGTTTATTTAAGAAGGAGACAGAGAGCAGAGAGCACTTGCATAGGCACAAGTGGGCAGGAAGAGCTGCCCCGCAAAGGGATAGAGAGTTGGTGGAAAGAAGCACCTGCATAGTCACAGGTGGGCAGACAGGAGTGAGGCTGCTGCTGCTGCTGCCTACCTTGAATTCTTTTTTTTTTTTAAAGATTTATTTATGTATACAAGAGCTGAGGTGTAGGCCAAAGGTGTGGGAGGTGAGAGGATTCACCAGAGACAGAGTGGGGAGCAGAACAGGTGGATTGACTGAAGTACACTGCTGAGGGGAGCAGCGGGCAAGACAGGAGAGGTCTGCTGTGCCATGTGGGTCAGCTCCCTGGCCAGGGATCGAACTTGTGCTGCAGTGGCTGCTGATATCTTCATAGTGCTGAGACTTAACCCCTTGAGCCACCAGCGAGGCCCCCTACCTTGAATTCTGACCACATTTTGTGGTTTCTTGAAGCTCTACAGTGGCATAAGAATCTATCATTTCATTGAAACCTTGACCATGATGTCTAGACGCTGGTCATCTTTTCTCCGTGATTGCTCTTACCACACATTGAATATATCAGAAGTTTGGAAGAAAAGATGGAAATATGAGACATGAAGACAAGAAGAAGTTAAAAACGGGGGGAAATATCTATGCTCCAAGGAAAGAAAATTCTTTTAGATGCCTCTAAAAATATTTCATTTGGAGAGACACTTTAAAAATCTTCCTGCCAAAACAGCACAAGTAAAAATACAAAGGTATGACACAAATCAGGAAATGCTAAAAAACCAAGAAAAAATATTCATGATACAGTGGATATAATTGGCTATGTATTGATGGTGTATTGATGCCTCTTCTCATCCAGAGAAGAAGAATTACCATAAAATAGATGACAAGATAATGTCATTACAAAGTACCTTCTGCAAGATGTGGATCAAATCTCATTCTTTATGTACTTGTGGTACATGAAGCCTTTGCGTCATTGTTGTCTTTATCCCCTAACACCTATGCCATTTAGGGATTTTGCGGATGTCTGTGTTTTAGCTTATACAACATCCATTTCCTATTTTGTCTCATGATAACATTCCAACTTTTTAGGGTGGCACCCCTCCCACACTCGTGTTATGGATGAATCAGCTCCAGGAGTGGGCCTGTGTCCCAGGCTTAGCCAATCAGAGCAACCTACTATTTTTAGCCCATGGGTTGGTTTGCTGATGGGTATATTACTCATGAAATACCATGAGACTCAAATCTGGAACTTTTGTGAGAAACACTGGGAGAAGATCTATATATGGGTAACCTAAGCCTGACAGTGGCGGGGTCACTACATGAAGAGGGTTAGCCAAATTCAAATCCTAGAGATAGCAGAACTGAGAGATGCGAGGTTGTTGACATGCTTGAGCTCATGGAACCAACCAGATTGAAGACCTGTGGTCTTTTCACTTAATAAGATAAAAAAATTCCCTTTTCCACTTAAGCCCATTTAAATTGTGGTTTCTGTCTCTTGCAATTCTTTTTTTAGTTGAGGTTATATTGGTATACATCCTGCTTGCATTTTGGTATATCACTTGCAGTTTGAGGAGTCATAACTGATAAGTGTTTGACAATAGTAATTTGTCTATAATATAAAACAATATATTATTTAATTTAAAATCTATACTTATTTCAGGCCTCCCTGGTGGCGCAAAGGGTTAAGTCTTAGCCTATGATGCTATCCGCAGCCACTGCAGCATGAGTTTTATCCCCAGCCAGGGAGATTCCCACATGGCACAGCAGACCTCTCCTTCCTCACCCTCTGCTCCCCTCAGCAGTGTATTTCAGTCAATCTGCCTGTTCTGCCCTCCTCCTCTGTCTCTGGTGAATCCTCTCACCCCCCACACCTCTAGCCTATACTCCAGTTCTTGTATACATAAATAAATAGATCTTTTTTAAAAAGTTATATTTATTTCTTAGTATTATGACCACCTGGAAAAAATAACTTTTCTGATGTTCAGAATTATATCAAATTATATTTCTCATTAATTCATTTAAAATATTTAAGATAGCAATAATGAACCCCATTATTGAGCACCAGACATGTGCTCAGTGCTGAGTTTATTCTTTTAGTCTACCCTCCCAACTAGTACCCCATATTGTAAATGAGAGAACTGAGGCAAAGAGCTAGAATTTGAACCCAAGTCTGTTTCAGTTCAAAGTGCATGCCCTCAATAACCTCTCATCTTGAATACTTTAGCATTTAACATGCATAGTTTAGATGTGGTTTAATGGTAATCTTTTAAATTGGGGGCCATTCATTCTAAAACATAAGCAGAAATATCTAAAGGATTCCTGTTCCTTATGAATATTTATATTAATGCTGTCAAATAAGCTCAACCCTCGGCCCTCCTCCCCTGCTCCCCTCTGTGGCTGCTGTCTTCTCAGCCTTGCCTGGACCTGCTTGTGCACACGCCCTCCTCTAGCAGGCCTGGAGCACACTCTTAAAGCCTGTCATTGAGTGGGATATTACAGCACATGCATTTGAGACACCACAATTTTTTATTTTCTTCAGTCATCCCCACCACTGAAAAGTTCTCTCTGATGATCTTGTCTTAAGGTGGTATACCAACAGTCTGGGACCTTTCTCTCCTCTAATTCAAGTCCAAGCCTCCTGTTCATTAGCTCACCCTGAAAAACAATAACAATCTCAGTATTTGAATAGTTGAGTATATCAGTCTTTCCCCACTCATATTAATTCAAGCTCTGCAAAAAAAAAAAATCCATGAGATGCTTTCTTAAAGTAATCCTTCTGGTGGGTTTCTGCCCTCAGTAATACAGACATTAAGAAACTTGAGATTATCATTTCTCTTTACATTTTTTTAAAAGATTTTTTATTTATTCATACAAGCGCTGGAGTGTAGGCCACAGCTGTGGGGTGGTGAGAGGATTCACCAGAGACAGAGTGGGGAGCAAAACAGGCAGAATGAATGAAATACACTGCTGAGGGGAGAAGCAGGATAGACAGGAGAGGTCTGCTGTGCCATGTGGGAATCTCCCTGGCCAGGGATCGAACTTGTGTTGCAGTGGCTGCTGATAGCTTCATAGTGCTGACGCCTAACCCCTTGCACCACCAGGGAGGCCCCATTTCTCTTTATTTCTTATTTTATAATTGCAGTTGTTTAAAAGTAGGTAAAATTCTCAGTTTCCCTCCATTTTCTATATTACCTATTGCAATGTAGAACATATAGTAAGAAGTTACTAAATAGCTGTTAATGGCATGTCCTCTAAATAATTTTTTCTGATGCTGTTGTATAGACCTAACATCTTTGGAAATTATTTTCTAGGGTATGTAACTTAGGGAATAGCTGCACTGAGTTCAGCATTAAAACACATCTGGAGTTCCCAGAGATTTAAGCTTAGAATCTGAAACAATACAGAGAACGTGAGCCAACTCAAATGTGAGAACCCCCCACCAACACACACACACAAACACATACACACACACACAAAAAAGACTAATATCAACCCCATTTTTACTAAACAAGCTCAGGCCATGAATCTTCGTCAGATACATGGTAGAGGGCAGATGATACATGTTTTGTAAAGTTTCCTTTGGAAAGATTCTGACATTCACATTTCAAATAATATCTTCGGGGTCCGGGCCTCCCCGGTGGTGCAGCGGTTAAGCGCTGCGCTGTGGAGCTGTCGGCAGCGGCGACGCGAGTTCGACGCCCGGCTGGGGAGAATCCCACATGGTGCAGCAGACCTCTCCTGCCTCGCCCGCTGCTCCCCTCAGCAGTGTAGTTCTGATCTGCCTGTTCTGCTACACGCTCTGTCTCTGGTGAACCCTCTCGCCGCCCCACAGCTCTGGCTTGTACCCCAGCTTGTATGTATAAATAAAAAATAAATCTTTAAAAAAAAAATATCTTTGGGGTCCAAGTGCTGATTAAGAAAAAGATTTGTACATGTGTCTTGATTTCTCTACATCAGAAATGGACACACATTAGTGTTTCCTTTCTATCTATAGAGTCGGGCATTCTAAGGAGAAACCTGAGTTTCACTGCTTAGTACTTTTGGTTCTTGAGAGGAAAAACATTTTTAGATTCATCATTAATAATTCATAAATGACAGAACTTTACCAGATCAGAGCAATTCAATATTTTTGTTTGTAACTTATCTTTAAATTTTGTCAGTGCCGTTGAAATTCATGTCTACCCATGAATCACTCTGAATGACTATTTTAAGTGATTAATGGCATCCCAATGCTCCATGACACAAAGATTGATGTTGTACCCCAGCCCCAAGTCTGTGAGCTGCTCCTCAGAAGAACTCATTTGGCGGCTCATGATCAGTATGAAATAGCTGCTTTCACAAATCATGTTAATTGTTGGCTTGGGGATGTGTACACTTGCATTTAGCATGTTTTTGTCTTTAGATTATTTAAACTTCAATAGCAAGTTTGGGGATGGGAGAAAGAGTGATTTTGGCCTATAGTTTCTCTGTAATGGTAATGGAAATTCAGGAAGAACAGGCAATTTTTTTTCTGCTGGTGATAGCAAGGTCCCTTACCTCAGAATCTGAAGGAATGACAAATGAAGGATCCTCTCTCTCTTCCTGTGAGCTTTGCAAATCAGAAACAACATTCCTTTCCTGGAGTGTGATGCTTTTGTAAATGTGATTTTACACTTTCTGAAAGTTACATTTTTTGATCCAGTCATGTATTTGGGGAGGTCAGAATTGCTGGGGACTTTCTCAAATATAAGTACACACACACACACACACACACACACACACACACACACACACACTCAACCCTCCCCCTAGGCAGCATGCCGAGTCACCCTGTCTGGCTCTCCTTCAGAAAAATAAGACCTGCTGGCCCTGGATAGAACACCCGGGCAGTCTCCACTCTGCTGCACAGGAGGTGCCAGCATGTGAGGAGAGTAATGGTCTCAGTATAACAAATAGGTAGGAAGATGCTGTATGACAAGTCTTTGCTTTGTTTTCCTTAATTTCTCCTCCACTCTTCAGGAAGACGAAGGCAAAAAGAACTATACTGGCTTTCTGTCCTGTCTGACTAGTAACAAAAATCCCTGCTTCATTAATAGTCATAGGAAAGGAGAAGAAGAGTTTAAGGAGAGAGTATTTCATAATGAGGCTGATGACAATTCCAGGGCGAAGAATATCCACCATGACTTTCTGGTTATTGTTTTGTTGTTTTTTTTTTAAAGATTTATTTATTTATGCGTACAAAAACTGGGGTGTAGGCCAGAGGTGTTGGGGGTGTGTGTAAGAGAATTCACCAGAGACAGTGTGGGGAGGAGAGCAGTCAGATCTGTTGAAATACACTGCTGAGGGGAGCAGCAGGTGAGACAGTAGCGGTCTGCTGCACCATTTGAGAAGCTCCCTGGCTGGGGATCAAACTTGTGCTGCAGTGGCTGCGAATGCGTCATAGGCTGAGACTTAATCTGTTGCACCACCAGGGAGGCCCTCTGGTTACTGTTAATTGTTGAGTTCTGGAGTGTTGAACCCTTTGGGCAAGTAGCTTGCCCTCTGTGTGTCCTAATTTCCTTCTCAGTCAATGGGGATAATAGTATAGGTGGTGTTAGTATGATGATGATATTGTGGAGAAACTAATGCAATCAAAACAAGGATAAAATTGCCAGCTAAAATACTCTGAGTGCTCTCTATGGACCAGACATAATTTTAAGTAGTTGACACCTATGAACTCAGGATGAATACAAATGTTTCAAAACAAGACTAAGAATATAGCAAACTGTTTCAATGGTAAAAAAAAAAAATATATGATTAAACCTATTCTCCATATTGATTAGGTATCTCCCCATTTTCATTCTTACCCACAGTGCTTCAATGAGCATTACTGCACATGTAAGTGAAGGGGTCAGGGAGGGTCGTGGGGAGGGAGATGGGATGTCTAGAAATATTTGACTGACATGTGTTTAGCCTATTTCCTTCTTCATTAAAAAACAAAACAAAACAGGTGAATTTCCTCACCTCTTGAGAGAAGGATCACAGCAAATTAAAATCACATTTTTTTTCTTCTTAAACACTTTGTAGACAACATTTGGATAACAATATGCTCACCAGACAAAGTGTGCCAACAGGATGGCTGGTAGCAAATTGCTTTATAATTTGCTAATTTGAGTTAGAGGATAAATTTGATTAAAAGATTGACTAAGTAGACAAAATTACTTTGGGAAGTTCAAAGAGGGTAAATAGTCATTACCAGTTTCTCTGCCTCTATTTTATTATTAGCATGAATCTTAGGCAAAACAAAGAAGGGTTAGAGTTGCTGTAGGCAAGAATTTCAATAAAAAAAGACAAGTATTGATAGTTGAATTATCTTCATTTCCAATCTGCTCCTGCAAATATGTGTTATCCCCTTTCCACATCATCATTTGATGATGCATATTAGATCATAAATAAAGCACAGCTTTTTTGAACCCTCATTGAAAGTTTACTTGCTGCAGGGACTAAAAAGGGAAACATCTGGTTTAGACAAGGTAAGAAATGCACATGAAACCTGTTAAATTAACTTAGTATTATATATATTGAATTTAATCTCATTATTTTATTCTTAGCCTAGATGATAGATCATAATAATATAAATGCATTTTAAATACATAAGTGATTAATTTCTTGATCAAAGAAAATTAGCTCAAAATTAAACATAAGCTTGTAAGGATTTATTTTCGTAGTTAAAAGCCAAGACAAACGTAATTTTGGCAAAATTACCTTATAAGTATATATTCATCATAAAATATTGTTCCAGGATCCACTGGTTAGACTTTCTGCATATAATTTATTGTTTCAGTTGTAATTGTTGGCAAAATGATATTGTAAGAATATATTCAGCACAAAATACTACATCAAGATCAACTGAGTAGACTTACTGAAATGCAATTTATTATTTCATTCTAAATTTCAAATTAATGTTGTGAATGTAGAAACCTTAGGAATTTTTTTTTAAGATTTATTTATTTATGTATACAAGCTGGGGTGTAGGCCAGAGGCGTGCGGGGTAAGAGGGTTCACCAGAGACAAAGTGGGGAGCAGAACAGGCAGATCGACTAAAACACAGTGCTGAGGGGAGCAGCGGGCGAGGCAGGAGAGATCTGCTGTGCCATGAGGGACTCTCCCTGGCCGGGTATTGAACTTGTGCTGCAGTGGCTCTGGATGGCTTCGTAGTGCTGCGCTCAACCCATTGCACCACCAGGGAAGCCCAGCCTTAGGAATTTTTGAATGGTAGAATGAAAGTTATATAATAGTGATTTTAACTATTACATTAGAAATCTGGTGAGTCTATTTGATATGGAGAAGTTAGCTGGGTGGAGACACAGATCAAAAGTTACCAATATTACTGTGGTTTGCTCAGTCCAGAAAAAATTGCAATTTTAGCCAGACTACTTTCATTAACATTACTACTAATAAGAATTAAATATTTGTGCTTCAGATCCCCCCCCATACAGATTTGAACTCCATCTAAGAGAGAGAATACCTCAGAAACTCCTAGTCTAAAACAGAATCAAAAACTGCCATGTTTTTTTACAGATCTACTAAATTAAAAGCTTACTTGCATATTGAGTGCCCCAAATTCATAAAATCAAAGTTAGCTAGAGTGACTTTTCCAAAACAAATATAATTGTGACACTGCTTAAAAACCTTTTAGGAAAGTCAATGATCTGACTCAAGCCTGTAGTTCATTCTCATCCCTGCTGCTTTCCTAGGTGCATCTTATTCAGCTTCTCCTTTTATACCAACACACCTTGTTTCATCACGCTTCTGTGTCGCGACTCTACTTTCTTTTCACCCTGAATACTCTTTCTCAAAATAACAAACTATATTTCATCCTTCGAGGCTTAACTCAAATTTCAACATCTGTAATAAGTCTTCTTGACACCCCACATAATCAGCTTCCGCTTCTTCCTGTAACACAGCATTTAAGGAGTCCTCTTCCCCAGACCATGAGTTTTCCTCAGTAGATTCTGAGCTTCTTGAGAGTAATGGAGATGTCTTATCAATCTTTATGTTCCCATTCCTCACTCTGTTTCTTCATTCTGCTGCCTAACCCAATGTCTGCATAATACATCTTTAATGAATGAGTGAATGCTAAATCAATATGATCTCGGGTTGCTCCAAAATGCGTTCTAAAGAAGATGACATTTATGTGATGAGACAGGAAACAGAAAAACCTATACAATTTAAGCAAAATACTGTATATAATTATACCAAAAATTTTGTTCAGGGAATAAAAATTAGAAAGCTAAGTATTTATGGCAAGTACAGAGATTAAATCGATGGAGATTTGCATAAAGGACAGTGTTTGCAGGTGGATGGAACATCCTAGTCTTGTTTCACTTAAGCTGAGTCTCTGAAGATGTAAGTCATTTTGACATCCATTTGGGGTTTTATTTCACCACTTTGGTTTTTCTTTGTGTTCAATGGCCCAATTTTTTTAAAAAAGAACAATTTTCGTATCACCAGGGGTTGATCCAGACTTTCCCCTGTTGTTTATATCTGACTGGTTCCCTCTGGCATTACCTCCTGGCCTTTGCTGGCAATTGTTTAGACCTCTATTAGACTGAACAAACCCAGTGGAAGCAAAAGGAAAGGTTACACCAAGACCAAATTCTGATATATTTTGAAGGAGAATAAAGCATTTGGAATTCTTGAAGGATGGGAATCTTCCAAAGGAGGAGCACCTTAAAGTGAATGTCAAACTGGTGCATAGAAGTGAAAAAGAGCAGACACTGAAGAACAGGGATTAAGGGACAGGTTTGGGAATGGTAATTCCAGATACTCGCTTTCTGTGTGACCTTAGGTAAATAAAGCACCCTCCCCAAACCTCATTTTCCTAACATGCAAAATGAGAATATTAAAATCTATAGTCATAATGGCCAGAATAAAATGGGATGCACAAGTAAATTTTTAATTCCTTCATCCATAATAATCTTGTTTCCTGAGTAACGACATTGTTAAATGATATTTCTCTTAAGAAAAATAGAATTATAATTCATAGGTATGATTCATTTGAAAGACAATTGAGAAATCTTAATTTTTAGGAGTAATAATAAACCAAGTAAACAATATCTTTATGCTATTTGATGATCATCTAGCTCCTATAACAACAAGAACGATTTAGAGTGCTCATGTTGACAGTTAATGGGATATATCTTTGCCCAATGCATGCATGAATGAACAAAATTCATTAGCCTCAAGATGAAATTATTCAGGTTCTACAAATGTCACATCCTTAACTATGAATCTTTCATTTACACTTGGAACCCATAAAGGTGTTTCTAATTGAACACGACAAATTTGCCAGTACTATTATTCTGTTTTGTTGGATGAAAAAAACAAACAAAGTAAAACAATATTATTATAACACTGAAAGACAACACAGAGCCAAAACTAGAGAGGACAATTTTCTGACTCTCTCAACTCCCTCTGTTTTACAGACTTTTTAATGTTATAAAAATTGCTGTAAGAATTCCTTAATGATTATCTGGTATAAGTGTAGCTACAGCCATAAAAAAAAATTGTCATTTTATATGAAATATGAAAATATATTGTCATTTTAATAGCTGGTGCTGAAAAGTACACAATAAAACCCCACTTTCATTTAGAAAATTAAATACTTATATTGATCTCTATATCAAAAAATCTAGAAAACTATACACCAAAATATTAGCAACAGTGGTTATTTCTTAATGGTGACATTTATATGATTCTAATTTTCAGTTTATCTATACTTTTTATATTTTTTGAAATGTAAATGTTTTGTCTAATTTTTGTGAGTACAGAAATTTTTAAAAGATGATTCTTTGGTATACAGTACAAATGCATTAGGGCCTTCTCCAAGTCAGTTCCCTGGGTCCAGAGATAAGATATTCCTTACTCTCTAAGAGGTAACTCTTCACCTAGTGGAGAGACTAAGAACAAATAAGTAGAATATATATGGAGGAGACAGAAACCACCACGCACAACTCTGACTAGGAAGACACAACAGGATGCCTTAGACAATCTAGACTGTGTAGATGCAGGCAAGTTGGCTCAATTGCTCAGTGGTCAGGTGCAGTGGCTGCTTTTGTGGCCTGACAGAGGTCACCTTTCATCTCACTTCCTGGTTTTCCAAGCTTCTGCCTATAAGACCTGCTTGCACAAGGCCACCTGGTTATTATGGAGAGGATGTTAAGGAATGAGAAGCGGAAGAGTCGACACCTGTCATCCAGGAATTGATCCGGTGTTGCAAGTTTGGATCTGTGCAAGCAGACATGAGAACAGAATGCAGAGCTGAGACTGTGTGTTAGACCTGACATCTGTGGAAGGAAGAGGAAGGGAGCAAATCTGAGGAACAGGTCCATTAGAGCTTTGGCTAACCCTGCAAAGAAATTAGGGGCAAGAATAGTATTTCAGAGAGTCCAAATGAGGCCACAACATCTGGACTTCAATCCCCACACTCCCACCTGCTCATCCACCAGATGCAGGCCACCCAGGAAGACCTGACATTAATGGAGCAGCTCTCTGCCTCTAGGTCTGTCTCAGCTCTGAGTGCTACTCACACTGTTTCACTTCTTTAAAAGAAGTGATGAGTGGTACATCACAGTGAGCATCATCATTAGGGTGACCTGTCTTGATAGATCAATTGCCCAACTTAAAGTCTAAAAAACATAACCCTTGAAAAAGCCAAGTTGAAATGTGAAATTCCATCTTCAGTTTGAGTCTGCCTGACTAACTTCTGATAGACTAATTCACTGAGCTAGGAAAACAGAAAGAGTGAATAATAGTGATTGTTAATACTCTGCCCCAGTTAAAAAAGTGGGGCAGGGCCTCCCTGCTGGAGTAATGGGTGATGTCTCAGCACTATGAAGTTATCCACACCCACTGCAGCACAAGTTCGATACCTGGCCAGGATGCTTCTCACATGGCATAGCAGACCTCTCCTGTCTCGCCCGCTGCTCCCCTCAGCAGTGTATTTCAGTCGATCTGCCTGTTCTGCTCCCAACTCTGTCTCTGGTGAGTCCTCTCACCACCCCACGCTTCTGGCTACACCCCAGCTCTTGAATGTGTAAATAAAGAAATCTTTAAAACAAAAAGAAGAAGAAGAAGAAGAAGAATGGGGCATAACTGTAGGTGCTAAGAATGAAGGGTTTGTTTTTTTTTTTAAAGATGGTTATTTAAAAATAGATGAAGATCTCTTAATTGGACACCATCAGAGTTTTAGAAAAAGTTATGGTAGTAAAACATATTCTTAGTCTTGGGAGAAAAAAATTAAAGGAAAGACCATAGGTTTTAAAAAATGGTTAAAGAAAAAATATTATAAAAGAAGGGATAATTAGATACAATGTAATAATACCATCAAGAGAAGAGACCATTGAATAGTCTGATTACCATAATTACCATATGGTTTAAACTTATTTACATTTGTAAGAATGCCTTTCTAAAATTTTACCACTAATAAGAAAACTCTCCCAGATGGTGAATTAATAAACATACACAAATTTACAAACTATAAACAGAAGGTACTATGGCGTCCAGAACTAAATATTTTATAAAGAAATTTGGACTTTTCAACATCAGCATGTTTTTCAGTTACGGTAATTTTGTTAAAGAGGGGAAAAGGGAATTATCTTCAGAGGTGACTAATTGTTCAGGGAAATGAGTCCTTTTAAAGGAATGTGAAGAAGGAAATTGCTTAGTATTGGAATTTTGAGGCTCCAAAAGACCACCACAGTAGGAGGAAAAGGTGGCCAGTGGCCAAGCATTGTTTCGTCCCTCCATGTGGTCACCTTAAAGCTACAATATGGAAAAATCTTTCTGTAATAAGCATCCACATTGAGCTGCAGTGTGCAGCATTCACGAACAGAAATTAACAGACTTGAGATCACTTTTCTGTCTTCAAATGTTTTAAGTGTCTGCAGCTATGTGCTTATCACTGAGGATGCCAAATAATGTGAGGCACAGGTTGGGCCCAAGAGAAGCTCTCAGATTGAGGGGGGCACTGGACAGGCAAGTAAAAGTATGGTTAATGTCTGTGGTAGCCTCTGAGTGTCACATGAGCAGACCAAATGTTCAATAGTCAAAGGAAAGAAAGATCTGGAAGTTGGTTTTGTGGAGGACATGGACTTGGTTCAGGCTTTGCAAGAGGAACTGTCACAAAGTCCCAGGTTAAAAAGGGACATTGTTGGACCTCCTTGGTAGCCTAGGGATTAAGTCTCAGCACCATCACGGTTTGAACTGAGTTTGATCAAGGCCAGGAAGCTGACCCACATGGAGCAGCAGACCTCTCCTGTCTCACCTGCTGCTCCCCTTACCAATGTATTTCAGTAAAATCTGCCTATTCTGCTCCCTACTCTCTCTGGTGAATTTTCTCCCCCCTCCCCCACTCCTGCCACTTCCAGGCACCCAAAAGTCACCCTGTAGCGCAGTTCCCCAGGATAAACTGACAAAGCAGTGCTGTGTTGATAGTGACTTTTTTGTCTGCTCTGTTTGTAAATGGACCATATTGTGTTCCAGATCTAGCCTGTTTGTTTGCATGCAAAATTGTCTATTAAGTTGAACAATCCCTGCCTACACCAGGTCTAGAGATTAGACAGGAGATTCCCCAAGAAGAGTTTGACTGTTTTTCCATCACACTACAGGAAGGAAAGGGCCTAACTATTAGTTTGTTACAGGGCAGGGAGAGGGACACCCCAGAACCCCCAAACCTGCCTGCTCAAAATAGGTTCTGCCATCCGCCGCATCAGTGCAAAATATATAAGACCTTTTGTGGAAACAAACTTTAATACAATACAAAAGAGACAAAGAATATAGTTTCTAAATCAAGCACCTAATGTTATCCAACCCCTTGTGGGTAAAAGTCCACCCAAATGGGATTGGCCCAAAGCAAGGCCCGAAAGCCTGCCTTTTTGGCAGGGACCTATAGAAAAGGGTCAGAAACAGCCAGACTAATTCTGGGAGGAACTAAAATATTTTCGGCAGAGAGAGACCTATACAAAAGGATCAGAAACAGCCAGACAATTCTGGGAGTTAAAGAGCAAAATCAAAACGAAGATCAACATTGCCATATCAGCCTCCCCACAGGTCTCTCACCCACACCTGTCTCAATCAGTCCAGGCCAGCACAGCTTCTTTACATGTCTCTCTGCTCCTTGTGCCTCTTCTGGCCTCCATCCTGCTCCCTTCCTTCTTCTATCTGTTCTGTGTCTCCTCTTCTCTCTTCTTCTTGTCTCTCCTGCTCAGCTCCACCCTCCTCCTCCAGGGAATCTGGAACACACCCTTTTTCCTGGGGACCACCCTATTACAAGTTGAGCACATATTATTTGCTCCTCGCAATTGGCCTTGTGGTGTGTGGGTCTTGTCCAAGTTTTATATAGTTGAGGATCCTGAGATTCAGAGAAAGTATATGTAATACTTCAGGGTCACTGGGGCAACAGTGGGCTGGCTCTAAAAATAGCTCTCCTCTCTAGCAGCTCACAGTCAGCATCAACAACTTTCTTATACCTGAATGCTGCACTAAGAATTTTACTTTAAATAAATTCACTTTTCAAATTTAAAATATGTATTTAAAAAGTAAATTCTATTACTATCATAAATGGAAAACCTGCATAAGCAGAAGAAAATAATAAAAGTCTCCATGAGCCAATGTTTGCTCTTCAGCTCATTCTGAGGATATTTCTACCTCATTGTGATGCTTAAAGACTTTTCTTTTTTGCCTCAGGTGCTCCTAAGAGGTCTTGGTCAATCCCTAGTTCTCACTTTGCCTCAGTCCTTTCTGACTGCTGAAGGCTGCTTATCAAACAAGTTTTAAGGTCATCTTGTCTCCAAGTTTGACTGGGGAGGCCCTCCCTATTCCACCTCCAGGAATATAATACTCAATGTCTGGGTATACTTGATAAGCATGCATGCTTTGAGAAACTCCTAAACAAGCTGCTTCCTGTCCATCCTATCTACGAAAAAATACTGCTGGAGGAGCAAAATAAAAATAATGTAGTTCTGAGGCATGTGAATTTCCCTAGTTATTCGTAATCACTGAAAAATCACAAAAGGCTAAGGTATTCTTTTTAGTAGACAACATTTCTTTTCTAAAGCTTTAGAAGGTGACATTAATTTCTTTTTAGAGTCCTGTTGCTAACAAACTGGACTGGGACATGATTGATCTACTCCTTTATACTCTTTTCAGTGTTGGAGGCAATTGCTACAGTAGAATCAATTGTGTCATGAGCCAAACTAGTAGTTATGGGCACCAGCACAAATGGGTTAGTGGTGCCTTGGGCTGTTATTTTATAGGCAGTCATCATCTCTGTCTGGGTCCGTTCAGAATCGGAGAGGAAAATGCATTTTCTTATGAACATGAATTGTTAAGTGTCGAACTCTGACTGAAAACCTTTTGGGTGATGACATTTTGTTTACTAGATATAGCCAGTTCCATTTGGAAATGCAGGTGTCTAATTCCTTTCTTTGTGCATGTGCCCTTATTTAAAATTTTCTTAGACTGTATGCCAGGGAAATTTACCTTTCAGGACAGCTGAGATTCCAAGTTTCTTATGTTTTGCATAGTATCATTTCTTTTTCTCTTTTATGTGGACTATTGTGAAAAGAGACTTTGCTTGTATCAAGAAAACCAGGAGGCAAGGAGAATGAGACCCCAGGCCTGGGAGGAATATCTCAAAGTGTTGGTCTTGAGATAGAAGGGATTCTTCAGGATACTGGAAGGTAGAAAGATTCTACATCAGTTGTAAGCAGTAAGCATTACCATTGTTATTGTTCAAGGTGTTATCAACATATTAATCAATGTAAACAAAACAATGTAGTCTGTTTTCCATGACTAAGTCTTTCTGGGTGCCACTGCCCTAGTTAATTGTTCTTTGCAGAATTCAAAACTTTTAAGAGTCTTTTTTAATTTTTTAACCAGGCTGTAACATGGGAGAGAAGGGTTGTTAATAAAGGACATTTTATGGTTCATGACTTTAACCAAAACTAAACGAAAACAAATGTAGGAAAAGTTCAGTGAGAATGGTTGACTAGAATCATCTTTCAAGGAGGAAGTGAAACTGTTGACAATGTCCAATAGCAAAGGAGGCAGTTTGCTGTGGAAGCTCCATAGGTATGATATAAAAAGCTACTTACCAATTTTACGAGAAAATCAGTAACTTCTTCAAAATGGTGGAAGTAACAGCCGAAAAATACTGTTAAAGAGCTTTTGATTTTGAGAACTCAGAAGAATTTTCACTACCCTGGAAACAGAAGAGGTTAAATTTTTGCTTTTCATGATTGGGTCCATACTTTTGTTTCTAGTATCCATGTAAGCACATTTATCAAACTTAAAGATAGTAAAAGGACTCACAAATTGACATTCCCTGCATAGTGTTCTTCTCCAGTTAAATTAACCAGTGACAATTGAATTTTCTGAATGTTCCCTGTGTCCTAACATTGTTCTTAGATGAAATTAATATCTCCTCTCTTGCTCATGCTCAACCTTCTCCAAATTTCTAGGAACTTGACTCGGTGACTAATAACAAAATCTAGAACACATTCCACCTATGAGATCCCTAGTCATTCTTTAGACTCTGGGTGTTAGCAGCCATTCTTTTTTTTTTTCTTTATAAATATATAAAGCTTTTTTTTTCTTTATAAATATATAAAGCTTTTTTTTTTTTTTTTACAAGCTGGGGTACAGGCCAGAGGCGTGGGGTGGCGAGAGGGTTCACCAGAGACCGAGTGGGGAGCAGAACAGGCAGATCGACTGAAATACACTGCTGAGGGGAGCAGCGGGCGAGGCAGGAGAGGTCTGCCACACCATGTGGGATTCTCCCCGGCTGGGCGTCGAACTCGCAGCATCGCTGCTGCCCACAGCTCCACAGTGCAGCTGCTTAACCACTGCGCCACCAGGGAGGCCCCATTCTTACCTTTAGTACCACTTCCACCCCATTTATCACCCATGGATTATAATGACATTGCCTGTTTTCCACCCAACACAAATGGGTTGTAAAAAGGTGTTAGGTCTTTTTACAGTCTGGGACCCACCCCTGTTGCTTGGCGCATTCTCTCTTTGTGTCATTTCCTTCTGTTCCTGCCCTCTCAGGAAAAGCAATAAAAACCGCTGACACCTTTCATTTTCCTCCCCTGAGCAATCCAGCTCCTTCAGGTGTCTGCTCCCAGATTCAGCCCCAGGACCTCAATGCTGCTCGTCAGAGCCGGTTGGACTTCATTTTTAGAAAAGGGGTGTCCTTTTCCAGCTGGCTGAGGGTGAGAGTATTTAATTCTTTCATTTTCAAGAAAAAATATTGTCAATTCTGTTGAAAGTCACACATTTTAACATAGTCTTATTGGTGCTTGCAAACCTTTCTTTTTCAATGCTGAAGAGCTAAATAAAAATGTTGCAATACTTAGGGCACCCTCAGCCTACAGATGTAACCCTTCTCCAAAGGAGACATGTCAGTTGCTCAGAAAAACAACAGGAGAGGGAAATATCTTCTTCCCTTCACTGCTTTAATCTCTGACTCGGATCCTGTAAATCAGGCTCATAAAAGTCAGCTTAATGAGGGAAAAGCATACAAATTTATTTGATGTAAGTTTCGTGTAACACAGAATCTTCATAAACAAAGGAAGATGACAAGACATAGTTAAAACTGAGTGTTTTTATACTAAATTTGATGAAAAGCGGAATGTCATGGAAAGATGTGATAGGACAAAGGGGCATAGAAATAATGGAATGAACATTATTTGGGCTTCAGGGCCAGCTCACCAAAGCTTTTGACCAAACTGGCACTGAACTATACCTAGAATTGTGCAAATCATATCTCTGAGGCCTGGAACAGCAAGCCATGGGTTGGGAAGGGAGGAAGGGAGGTAGAGAAAGAATGGAAATTCTTTCCCTGTTGTGGGAGCTGCGGATCAATAATTAGTAAATAGTTATAATTTTTATATTCTTTCAGGCTAGGCACTATTCCAAATGATAACATATAGTCACTCACTAATGAGACATGTTTTGGGTCATGCTGTCACCCACCTTCTTTGATGATTCTCGACTCTCCCAGCACCTCTCCCCACATTACCAGGGCAAACACATTTTTCTGTGCTCTCTGTGTTATAGGGCAAGGTAAGGGTTACCTCAGGATCCCCAAACCTGCCCTCTCTAAATGGCTTTTGCCATCTGCAGTATCAAGACAAAAACATACTCTCATGCATAAGACCTTCAGTGGAATGTAACTTTAATACAATTAGAGTGTGATAGAAAAGAAAGAGAAAGAATATAATTTCCAAGTCAAGCACCCAAAGTTACCCAAACTTATCCAAGTCAAGCACCCAAAGTTACCCAAGGTTAAATGCCCAGCCAAACAGTGTTGGCCCAAAGCAGGAACGCTGAGACCCAAAAGCTTGCTACAAGTACAAGGCCCCTTCTGGTGGGGAACCATAAGAAAGGGGCAGAAGGTGTTACAGGGTAACCCCGTGGGGTGCCTGTCTGGTTTCTCACCTGTGCGCTTAAAAGAGACTTAAAAACTCAAATGCAGGCACACACAATAAAATTAATAAAAAAAAAAAAAGATTTATTTACAAAAAGGGAAAAGAAAAGATAAAGAAATGAATTGGTGAAAACGTCCTACCAGTTTCGCTGAGCTGGGCTCTTCTCGCCTACTCGGGAAAAACTCTTGCCAATCCACACCACGGACCAGTAGCCCCTCCCAAGCTCACAGGTCAGGTATTTAAATCCCCAAAACCATTGCTTTAACTCCATCCTCAGTCCTCGGCATCCTTCTTTTGGTGATGATGGCATTCTGGGATTCGGAGTCCTAGGCGTCTTGGCTCTCTCTGGCTTGAGGTGGGGGTGGGGTCCTGGGACACTCCCCTTTCCTAAGGACCACCCTCTTGCAAAGGGGCCAAACAAGTGTGGAAGGAAAAGAGCAAAGTCAAAACTCAAGTCAAGATAAAGGTTGTCATTGTTTCTCACCCATGTCTGTTTTAAGTGTCTTCGTCCATGTCCCCCAAGTCTCTGGTACCAGCGCAAGGCCAAGAAGCAAGTGTAGCTTTTTCACCTGTCTCTCTGTTCCATGTGCTGCCTCCAGGTCCACTTCTTGATCTCCATCTTTCTCCACTTCTTTTCAGCCTGGTCTTTCTCTCAGACTTTTCAGTCTTTTCTAGCTTCCCCTCCCTGCCCTGCTCTACCTCTCCTTAGGTGTGGCAGGGAACCTGGACCCTTTTCTGCCCCTGGGGATTACCCTGTTACATCAGCTCTGGTTCTTGTGATGGTCAGATCTATATCTTTTTTTTTTAAAGATTGTTTATTTATGTATATAAAAGCTGGGGTGTAGGTCAGAGGTGGGGGGCGGGTGTGAGAGGATTCACCAGAGACAGAGTAGGGAGCAGAACATGTGCATCTGAAATAGACTGCTGAGGGGAACAGTGGGCCAGACAGGAGAGGTCTGCTGCGTCATGTGGGTCAGCTCCCTGGCTGGGGATCAAACTCATACTGCAGTGGGTGGATCGAACTCCTGCTGTAGCGACTGCGGATAGCTTCATAGGCTGAGATTTAACCCCTTGCACCACAAAGGAGGACCCAGCTCTATACTTCATAGGGCTTCATATGCCCAAACCCCCTATTTTCCAACTCCTACTTATCAAAACTCCCTTTACTTCTAGTGCCAGGAACAAACTTCTCAGACATGCTTTTATTTGCACAGAGGTTATCTCATAAATCAAATGTATCTCTAGATTTACTTCAGGCAGGCTGGTTTGAAGTGAGTCATGGGAATTCCACATTACTGAGTGGAAGGGTTGACGCTTCTGAAGAAAAAAACCTGTGGAGGCCTCACCTATTTCTGTTTTTACAGCAACTTCCCTTTTCCACTTTTGAACATGAGTGAAACACAGGGAAAATACCAGAAAAGACAAATTAGCACACCCATTCTCTTAAATTCTGTATAATATAGCAAGGCAGGTATAGCAAAGGTGATGTTGTGAAAAGAAAGGGCATCTTCTTCAGGTTCAGAAGTTCTACTATTTTCGGTAA
>PVIJ01004267.1:26319-120479 GCA_004024925.1 Scalopus aquaticus
AGCTGGGGTACAGGCCAGAGGCGCGGGGCAGCGAGAGGGCTCACCAGAGACAGAGCGGGCAGCAGAACAGGCAGAGCAGAAATACACTGCTGAGGGGAGCAGCGGGCAAGGCAGGAGAGGTCTGCCACGCCATGTGGAATCCTCCCTGGCCGGGCGTCGAACTCGCGTCGCCGCTGCCGACAGCTCCATAGCGCAGCGCTTAACTGCTGCGCCACCGGGGAGGCCCGATATTTTTATTTTTTTAAAGATTTATTTATGTATGCATACAACAACTGGGGTGTAGGCGAAAGGTGCAGGGGTGAGAGGACTCACCAGAGACAGGGTGGGGAGCAGAACAGGTGGATCTACTGAAATACACTGCTGAGGGGAGCAGTGGGAAAGACAGGAGAGGTCTGCTGCGCCATGTGGGAAGCTCCCTGGCCAGGGATTGAACTCGTGCTGCAGTGGTTCTGAATAACTTCAGAGTGCTGCAACTTAATCCATTGTGCCACCAGGGAGACCCAAATCTCAGTTCTTATGGTGGACTAAAACCTTCAAAAACAAAAAAATGCTGGCTTTTCTTAGTCATCTTTTGAATATAACTTTCTGAAGTAATAATTGGTTATTTCACTAAGCCAGAAGGAAAAAAAAAAATCAGATAGTTTCACTTACAGGAGGAATGTAAAGGAACCAAATAAGGTATCTGGGGAAAAAAATAAATAAAAATACAAAATTAACAGGCAACTGTAAATCACAGACACTCTGCAGGGGAGGGTGAGGGAGAAGAGTCAAAAAACGGGAGGGAAGAGCACAAAGGACTAGGTGATGGGTCACGAATGCATTGGTGGTGGGAACTTTACTCGGACTACACCTGAGAGGAGAAAGCAAATATTGTACAAAAATGAACAATGATGTAAAATATCTATACATAAATAAATTTATAAAAAGAATTAGTTATTTCTCAGAGGCATGATCTTTGTTTGTCACTCTTAACTTTCAAGGTTACGGCTGTATTAATCTTTGTCATCTCCAAATTAATAATGCAGATGCCAAAAGCAATGACATCATTTCAACTCAATTTCCATTTTTATTATAGTAAGACTGCTTTATGTACTTTCCAGATGAATTTTTAAAATTAGAGTCCTACTAAAATAAAAATAAATGCAAGAATAATTATAATGTGCTTCTTGAGAAGTAAAAGAGATATTTGTTTTAGTGGGTTTTTCTGATGTATTTATTGATTATCAAATTATATACAGTAAAATAATCAACATGTAATAGAATTGCTGACTAATGATCACAAGATTTATTTTCAGGGGTTTTTCTTATTAAGCAACCAATAAAGCTAGGTTGAGTTCCAGGCCAGGTTATGCCACAATTCATGTCCCTCTTGTGACTCTTGTCACAATTATAATTAACTCTTTGTGTTGTTATTTATGTAATCTCTTTCTTTTGATTCCACTGTGAGATACCTGTGGAACTTCCTGTCATGTTCACCACCATATTTTGTATTTTCCATATGATCATAACATATGGCACACCAAAGACCTTGCAAATCCCACAATCATATATTCAATAAATAATAAACAATATCACTAAGCACCTGTGGTAAGTTCATTGTCATGACTGAGCAATGAGTTTATCAAAGTTTCTTGGCAGTTACCACTCATGGAAACATATTAGGTTTGTGTTCTAACTAAAAATAGCATGCATATGAAAATACAATTTTCCTTGAACTGAACAGTAGAGTTCACCAAATAACAGAAGACACCAAGTAACAGAAATGACCCCATCTGTGATTTTGTAGAACAAACAAATGCTATTCAAATGAGTTATTTCATGGGCACTCCCTCAAAGTCTATTTTACATTTAACTCATGTTAATGTTTTTGTAGACAACAGATTGCATGGCCCAGTTACATTGATATCAGCTAATCAAGACAGACTATAGTTTGGTATTTAATTGTTCAAATTTTGAAGTAAGAAAGATCTGGGGCTTCCCTGGTGGCACAGCGATTAAGCACTGTGCTCTGGAGCTGCCAGCAGGGACCAGGGAGATTCCCATATAATGGGGTGGACCTCTCCTGCCTTGCCCGCTGCTCCCCTCAACACTGTACTTCAGTAGATCCACCTGTTCTGCTCCCCACTTTGTCTCTGGTGAACCCTCTCACCGCCCCACGCCTCTGGCCTATACCCCAGCTTGTATGCATAAATAAATAAATCTTAAAAAAAAAAAAAAAGAAAGATCTGGGTTTGCATGCTGGTTGTACCCTGTAAAAGATGCGTGATCTGGGCAATGTACTCATTCCCCCTGAACTTCAGTTTCCAAATCTGCATGTGTAACACTAATCCCTGTTCATAAATTGGTGCAAATTAAATGAGGTAATATATCTAATCTTTCTGACAAAGCGAAAATGGCCAATAACTGATATTGGTTTTATCGTAAGTATTATTAGCTAACAATACTGAAGCAAATGTAGAGAAATCTAAAAGAATGGTGACTATAATGACAAAACTATTTTTCCCAATCTCAAGACTTAAGTAACAAATATAAAATGGCATATCTTAATCTATCCGGGCTGTCCTACCAGGACCCAACACTGCTCCCTGCAGCCCCGAACCAGGGACTGCCGGATATGGGGGCTGCCTCTGCTGTTAGAGCCCCGGCTTGTTCTGGGGCAGGACAAGAACCACAGCCACTGCCGCTGCAGCGTCCCGCTGTTGGGGCTGCCCATCGGCATTGCGTGCTGCTGCAGGCTTGCTGGAGCTTCTTGCACTGGGGCCAGCAGAAGGGAAAATGCTTGTTTGTGCTGCTTTCAGAGGTGTGCTCCAACAAAACTACTAAGCGATGGGGCCACTATAACAATTTAATTCATTAAGTAAGCAATTTTATTTCCTATCCTGCATTAGGAAATAAACAGTTCTAATGCACAGAAATTTTTCTAGATGTTTTTCTTCAAATGATTTAATTGATTAGAACATCTAGAACTATGCTATTTGATTATGTAGTTCTCAGCCACATGTGGCCATCTAAATTAAAATTAGTTGAAATTAAATAAAATTAAAATGTCAATTTTACAATCACATGAGCCACATTTCAAGCATTCAAGAGCCACTATGTCTAGTGGCTACCATATTGAACAGTGCAGATGAAGAATATTTCAATCATTGTGGAATCTTTTATTTGACTATACTATTCTAGAATGATTGAAATTACTGGCTGCTAATTCGGGATCGTTCTAGAACCTTACAGAAAATGATGATCATTCTGAGGTGATAGTGTTGAGAGAAATAATTTGTCCAACTAGCAAGGGGAATTTATATTTCTGCATTTCCTCTTGTAAATGTCATATCTTAAGAAATTCTGACAGCTGGGAACAAATTCTCATTCCAAAAATAGTGCTATGTTATCAAACTTTCTACTGAGCACAGGTTTTGCTTATTAAACCTACGTAACAGATGGTCCAGGTCAAAAATGGCAGTGGTAACAGGGCCCTGGGTTTCAGGCTGTTAGGTCAGTGCTTCTCATCATGGGGATGGCCTATGTCAAGTGGCACCCATGACAAGGGGCGCTCACCTCATATGTGGAAGGCCCTTACCTACTATATCTACTCTCTGGGATGGAGGTGAGCATGCTGTCTTTCTAAGCAGCAACACAGAGAGCACAAGGGACCCAATTTCATTCCCTACCTCCATCTCTGCATCAGGATCAAAAGTTCCCCAAGGAGATGGTAACCACACTCTACTCCACAACTCTCAGGTAAATCCACTGCCCACTGACTGGGAAGATGAATAAAGAGAACCCAGACCACTACCCAAGCACTGGGGACCATTGCTCGCATATGGACCAGGAAAGTGTACAGTCCTCAAGCTCACCTCCTTTATTTGTATTGTTACAGGGCAGGGAGAGGGGCACCCCCGAAACCCCAGACCTGCCCTGTTCTAAATAGGTTCTGCCATCAGCTGTATCAATACAAAACATATAGGACCTTTTGTGGAAAGAAACTTTAATACAATTAGAAAAGACAGAGAAGACAAAGAATGTATTCTCTAAGTCAAGCACCCAATGTTATCCAACTCCTCGTGGGTAAAAGTCCACCCAAACGGGATTGGCCCAAAGCAAGTCCTGAAAGCCTGCCACAAGTCTAGAACAGCTTTGGCAGGGACCCACACACAAGGGTCAGAAACAGCCAGACAATTCTGGGAGGAACCAAAACACCTTTCAGCAGGGACCCATACAAAAGGATCAGAAACAGTCAGACAATTCTGAGAGAAACAGAACAAAATTGTCAGAGGCCAGCTCCGTGCAAAGTTATTGTCGGTTCCAATGGATGGTGGGGAAGGCTTCGGCGACAGGAGGGAAGGGGAAGGGGAACGAGAGATTAGTGATCAGGCTGCTCCATTTATTGCCCCAACAGTGGGGTTTTTTATACCGTAAAATTGGCTAGCAGGCATGGTTTCTAAAGATAATGATTGACTACAAAAATGAGGTAAAAATAACAGTATACATTTTTTTGTTGAGCACATGATTGATTACATTTTGTTTACAATCAGGTGGTTTCTGGGGAAAATATATTTGCTTAAGGTAAATTTTCTAAGGTATGAGGTATAAACATAATGATTAACCTTTGCCCTGAGCCTGGAGCCTAAAAGGCGATAGTGTAATGTCCTTTTTGCCTGGAAACCAGAATCTGATCAAAGGAACCATCTTATTCCAACTCCCTGAAGTGGTTAATCACAGAAGCCATCTTATGCTGATTCCCAGAAGCAGGCAGGGGAGAGGGAGTAAATGTTTTTGTACAGGACACCAACCCATGATCAGGCAAGAATGTAGTTATCGAAGGAGCAGCTCAGCACCTGGACCCAATCATGGGGTCTTAGGCAATGGAGAGGTTATGTCTGCAGGCATATCTTAAAAAAGTAATAGGTCTAACTTTGAAAATATTTGTGAGTTAAAGTAGTTACAGGAAGAGATGTCGCCTCTTGGCTACCTAAGGAACTCTTCCTTGAAGGTCCTAGCTCCGTGCTGCGCCTGCAGGCAACTCAGGCGAGCCAGGGCGCGGCACAAAGTCAAGACCAAAATCAACATGGCCATCATTAACTTCCCCATGGGTCTCTCACCCACATCTATTTCAATCAGTCCAGGCCAGTGCAGCTTCTTTACAAGTCTCCCTGCTCCTTGGGCCTCTTTTGGCTTCCCATCCTTCTTCCTTCTCCTCCTGTCTTCTGTCTCCTCTCTTTGTTGTCCCTCTTCTCCAGCTTCTTATATCCTGCTCAGTTCCACCCTACCTTGGGTGGGACAGGGAACCTGGGACACACCCTTTTTCCTGGGGACCACCCTGTTACAGTATCAAATGATGATGAGTATACTTATTGTATGTTCCGACTCTGCTGCTTATAGCAGGAGATGTCTTAAATAAGAAAATTGATTGGGTGGTGGTATTATTTTCAAAATGCAGTTGAAAAAAGTAAAGCTCTGAGTAAAGAATTTGTACAAAAGAATTCAGTTGATGTGGGGGGTAACAGGAATTTCAGCCCTATTGTGTCTTAATTGCAAAGTTCTGTGCATGCTTCACTAACTTTATAGACTATTAGAAAAAAGCATAACAGTGTTTCCTTTATATGCCGATTGAGAATCTTAAATCAAACTCACAGTTAGCAGCTTTGTGACATTGAGCAATTTCATCTCTTTGTGCCTCAGTTTCCTCATTTGTAAAGTGGGAATGAAAAGAATAGTAGCTACCACAAAAGGTTATGAAAATTAGGCATGTGAAACATTTGAAATAGTGCCTGACAGATGGTAGAAGCTCAACAAACATTTGCTGTTATTATCTAATTCAATGTTTGTTTGTTTTTAAGATTTTATTTTATTTATACATACAAGCTGGGGTACAGGCCAGAGGCGTGGGGCGGCGAGAGGTTTGACCAGAGACAGAGTGGGGAGCAGAACAGGCAGATCAGAAGTGCATTGCTGAGGGGAACAGCGGGCGAGGCAGGAGAGGTCTGCCGCACCATGTGGGATTCTCCCCGGCCGGGCGTCGAACTCGAGTCGCTGCTGCCGACAGCTCCACAGCGCTGCGCTCAACCGTTGCGCCACCGGGGAGGCCCTCTAATTCAATGTTTTAAAGAGATCAAGAAAAGAACTTTTGATAGTTTGAGTTGCTAATCATTTATAACCGGTCTGGAAAACTCTTAAAATGGTATCTGTTTTTCAAGATATCAAAGAGATTAGATGATTAGTCCCTCCCTCATCTCCACCCCCAAAATGTAAACAAAGGTTGTCTTCTGTGTATCTATTGTTGTTCAAGAATACTTTTCTAAAAAAATATAAGCACAGCAGCTGAAAATCTTCAGCACTCAGGAGGTCTGCCTAAAGTCTGCAGAGTGAATGTATTTTCACTCAACCTTCTTTGTGTAAAATGAAAGAGGAACAAAGGATTGGGATCTTTGGGTAGACAATATTATCAGATTAGGAGGACCTTGCAGACTGCTGTCAAAAGCAGACCTTATGTCAGGTCATTAATTTTGCAGTTCTGAATCTCAGAAGACCCTAGGGGATCCATTCTCATTGGCTACTGGGAAGTTGAATTCATAATTTATAAACATAGCAATCGAAATTTGTTTCTGGGCAATATTTTTCCTGATCTGGGTTAGAAAAGCAAGGTCAAAACTGAGCAAGCTTCTGCCATGCAGAACAGAAGCCTGCTTTTTTTTTTTTTTTTTACCCAGAAAGAAGGTTCAAACAAACTATGCCTGTTCATGCACAGTTCTAACAGTGATGGCCACACAAACACACATGCACACTCGCCACATACATTGGCAATGGCAAAAGCCCAAGCCTTGGGGAAGAGGGTTCTAAATCATTTAATTTAGAATAGGAAACAAATCAAGGTTCGATAGCAGGAAAGCCACCACCAAAGAAACCCAGAACATACAAAATAAGATAAATATCTGGGCCTCCTCCTTCCTTTCTCAGATGCATTATAGCATTGACCTTCTGGAATCAATTACATTATCTGGCTCTGAATAATTCTGCAGGGGCAGGTGGGGTGGAGTGGGATCGCAGGTTTGGTAGAAATAGAAATGGCCTCTCACAGTGGGTCATAGAGGAGAAGGAGAATTCAGAAAGTGGAGATCTTTTGCCATATCTAAAGCACATTTCATTTCACATAGAGCTCATCATTCCATGCCTTCTGTAGGCCTAGGGGCCCCAAGCAGAGGGTAAGCCAACAGCAAAGGAATCATTCATTATCACACAGCCTCCTTTATTGTCAGAATATTTAGGAACAAAAAAAAAAAAATAATATTTCCTCTTATCCCCTTTCCAGAGTACTCCAAAAGTCCTATTTTTTAAAATCAAGACCATTTTTACTTTTTGCCTCACTAGTGAACCTATATTTTGTTTATAAAAGAAAATATTAATAAGCTTCTAAATGTACTATGCAAGTCACTTAAGTGTGATTCAATTTCATCTTTACAGATCTTAAGCAAGATCACTAGTAAGGGGCTGAACCAGGATTACAAACCCTGTAATCTCTCCTCCCTTAACTGGATACTATTCTGTCCTGTGTATAGTGTGGGGTCCACCTGCATTGCTGGTCACACTGAGACCCTCGATTATAAAAATTAAGAAGTTTCCTTTTGTAGGTTTTCTTTTTGAACTCTGTCAGCATGGGGTCCTTCCCTACCATTTTCAGTTCAAACAGGACTCTTGACACCTGCACACACACACACACACACACACACACACACACACACACACACTCTTTGATGTTGGTCACCTAAAATTCCTTTACAGGGTGCAGCTGCCTTTATACAAATGCCTTCAGAAGGATGGGGGAGGGGGTGGGTAAGAGGGCAGGTCTCACATTTTCTGTTGTTTTGACTTCATTATCCTCCTATTCCACTATGGCCTGTGTAATTGTTCCAGGCTTTATGTAGAGTTGGGAGTTAGTTAAAGAAATTATAGAATTCAAGGGAAATAATTTTAAACTGTATGTTAAATATAACTTTCCCCACAGTCTAGACCAGAGGCTGGCAAACCTTTTTTTTTTTATAAATGGTCATATAGTTAACAGTTTAGGCTTTGAATAGTTTGTCTCTTTTACAACAATTTACCTCTGCCATTGTAGGGAAATAGTAATAGATGATAGGTGAACTAATGGGTTTAGTTGTGTTTCAATAAAACTTTATTTTACAAAAGTAGGTATTGGGGCCTCCCTGGTGGTGCAGTGGTTGAGCGCTGGGCTTTGGAGCTGTCAGCAGCGTGCCATGTGAGTTTGACGCCCAGCCGAGGAGAATCCCACATGGTGCGCAGACCTCTCCTGCCTCGCCCACTGCTCCCCTCTGCAGTGTATTTCTGATCTGCCTGTTCTGCTCCCCACTCTGTTTCTGGTGAGCCCTGTCGCCGCACCACGCCTCTGGCCTGTACCCCAGCTTGTATGTATAAATAAATAAATCTTAAAAAAAAAAAAAAGTAGGTATTGGCCTGGTTTTGGCCTGTGGGCTATGGTTTAGTCTAGTGTTGTCTGATAGAAATGTAATGCAAGGCACAAATCTAATTTTAAAATTTTCAGTGGCAACATTTTAAAACAAATTTAAAAAAAACAAGTGAAATTAATTTTAATATATTCTATTTGACACAATATATCAAAATTATTATCATTTCAACATGTAATTGATATTAAAAACAATGAAATAGATTAAATTTTTATTCTTCATGTTATCTTTTAGAATCTAATGTATACTTTACACTTACACAGCATCTTAATTCATACTAAACACATTTCAAGATCTCAACAGCTACATGTGTGTAGTGGCTATAGCAGTGAACTGAGAAACTAGATTCCTTACTGGTATCTCTGGTTTCAGATACCTGGTTACCCCTTTCGAAGGTCATTTGCCAAAAATGCCAGAATCAGTCTGCCTGTTGCCGCCAAAGCTAGTGAGCAGAGACAGGAATTGAAGCTACAAGGTACGCTTTCTTTTTTAAAGATTTATTTATTTATGCATACAAGAGCTGGGTTGTAGGCCAGAGGTGTGGGGTGGTGAGAGGATTTACCAGAGACAAAATGGGGAGCAGAACAGGCAGACTGACTGAAATACACTGCTGAGGGGAGCAGTGGGCGAGACAGGAGAGGTCTGCTGTGCCATGTGAGAATCTCCCTGGCTGGGGACCGAACTTGTGCTGCAGTGGCTGCTGATAGCTTCATAGTGCTGTGCTTAACCCGTTGTGCCACCAGGGAGGCCCTACAAGGTACACTTTTTACTGTCAGAAAGCCAGCAATCCTAGAGAACAGCAGATATGTTACCCCCAAAAATGTTCTGACATCTTATCTTGAGCTGGCCTTTTTCTAGTGAGTTAAAGAAAGATAGTTAATCATAATCAAACAGCCCATCACAACAGCCCGTCACAGTTGGTGTCTCTAGTGTTCAACAGGTGTAGCCCCAGAATTTGTTAACACCTCCTTGGTCATCTTGACTCAGGCAGCTCCTGGTTTACTGGGCCTGATTAGTCTCTGATGGCATCAATGCCCGAGACTTCCTCAGGTGTCACAGGAGTAGGAATCTCAATTCAAAGAAACACAGATCATTAATCATGTGGTGCTTGTGTGCAGCCAATGCTGTATGCATATGTACTGATTCCCTTCCCTTTCTTCCTAGTCCCTATCAGGTCTACCGATCTGTATACATATCCTCTACCCACAGGACCGATCTCAGAATCCTTCCCCAGAGCTTGAGTCATTCAGTATAGAAGAACATTCAAGGGCTGCCTTAGGCTGCCTGTGGTGGCCTTTGTCACTCCAGGTCCCATAGAACAGTGTACATGTCTGTGAGGTGGGGTTGGGAACACCCGTCCTAATCCGTTTAGGCTGCTATAACCAAAATACCATATATTATGTGGCTTATACAACAAATATTTATTTCTGACAAGTTCAGATGATGGTTCCGGCACATTTGGTATCTGGTGTGGAATGACTTCGGGATTCATAGAGAGTCGTTTTTTTGCTGTGTCCAGTTATTCAAAGAATTACTATTGAATATGTAGTCTTTTTCTCCTCTCTCTTTTACTGTCTTAGTCTATGTTTCTGTCTCTCTCATACGCAAGCACATGTGCACACATGAACACAAATCACGAAAGTTGCCATCTCCCCGCCCCCCCCACCATGAGGGGAAAAATGTTTGTTCTTGAAGACGCTACCATCTAGTAAATATGTAAGATTGAAGAGAAACTTCCCCCCTAATTGTTCCATTATTTGCAGTGCTGTCTCACTTGGGAATCAATGCTTCACAATTGCTTAAAGAGTAGGATTGCTTCTTTCTCTCCACCTTCTTACCTCCCAACTTTCATTTTTATCTGCTTAAAACTACCAGAAATAAGAAACTCATCGCTAAGCCACTTATACCTTATTGCCATCCTCCTAGTTATACAAAGTCATATGGGAAAGCTTATAGAGTTCAGCTAGACTCTGAGACCAGGACTGTGTTGGCTTGGATGAGGCCAAACTGCTGTAAACTCCCACCCACTAAAGCAGCTTAAAGAGTGTAGTTTATTTCTTGGTCCAGGTTAGCTCCGCCACTGGCTTAGTGGGGTTATTGAAACCAAACTTCCTTCCATGCACTTACTCCAACAACCCCTGGGGCATATCCTCATCTGCACTGTTGAAGACCCTTACCACCAAGCCAGATTCTATAATTGAAAATGATAAATTGTGGGAAAGTGACTAGGAAATGGGAGAACTAATGGATGATAGGGGCTATGTTAGTAAGGTCTGTTTATGCAAACTCATCTTGTTAACTCCCCTATCTTTAATGACTAAAGTTGCTCTTCTCTCCCTGATATTGTTGCCCAATGGGTATAGATTGGGTGGGTTCTTGTGTCCAAGCAATTGAGGAACAATCACCAGCACACCAGACTGAAGGTTAGCAAGCTTAGGTTTATTGCCAGAGACTACTGACAGCAGCAGAAGGTTCAAGGCGGGAGTCCGGGTTAAGGTCCTGATTACTTTTTTATAGGGCTTCGGGGGACTCTCTACTCCTCTCAAAAGCTCCACTGGGCTTTTTCCTTATTTGGGGTACTTTTCCATTGCCCCCTTCCCCTCCACTGCCCTACTTTGTCTCCTCGCCCCCTTCTTCACACCCAGAGGTGTGAGGCGACCACAAGTGCTGTTCTTTCCTCATGCCTTTTTTGTGGTTGCCAACTGGGAAGATAAACTCATGCCTGACAACTCTGTGGCTGTCAGCCTTTGCCCAGAACCCCTCCCCCCAGCCCCTACCCCAATTGGTAGGGGTGTGAGAAACCTTCCTCAAAGGGAAATGTATGTCCTGCTTTGGGGCAGATGATGGGAGGAAGAGAAGGAACTCTCCTGCCTCTCTTGATCTTCAGTTGCCTTCTGCTCCAATAATACTTATACTATGAGGTATATTTGGGGTAGTAACTTCTGATCCACTTGAAATTCAGGTAGTGAGTGAGTGGGACTCTCAGATTTAAATGTACCTCTGCTAGCCTCTAAAGCACTTACTTTTAAAATGTAAACTATCGAGTAACAAAAGTCCAAACAAATTAATCCTAAAGATCTAATTGCCTTTATTAAATGATTTGCAATGGGCAGCACGTAGCTAGTCAAAGGGCTATGCACAGTTTGTACAAAATGGAAGGTTTTTATAATCAGCAGGAAGGTGGGTGGGATGAGATGTCTAGAAGAAGACAAAGATTATTTTAGACAAAGTCACCTTCCCTTAGGGGAGTCCCATCATGCAGATGACCTCCCTAATGCTGACCAGGAAACTCCAGATGGCTCAGCTTAGATTTCTGCTTTGGAGAGAGATTAAAACTGCAACTAGTTAAGTCCTGTGTATCTCAGCATGAGCAGCTTCACTTCAGGCCTGTTTTTTGGTTTTTGTTTTTAACAAAACATTCATAAAACCAATCTGATTTACCTATTTTATTTAAGATTATTGAAATAATAGTTTCATCCTAAATAATAACAGTAGTTTTTTTTACTAAAACCTGACACTCATTCAAAGTGCTTTTATGAAACATCTCATTTGATTCTCTAGGTAGTTGAAAGGCAGGACTTGCTAAACTGGTTTTACAAAGGAGGAAATGAAGTGACAAGGACTTTGGAGACTTGACCATAACCAAGCAACCAAGTTGATAATGTCATTGTGTTACAGGGCAGGGAGAACCCCCAAACCTGCTCACTCAAAATAGGTTCTGCCATCCGCCACATCAGGACAAAACATATAAGACCTTAAGTGAAAAAGAAACTTTAATACAATTAGTGTAATACAGAAAAGATAAAGAATATAGTTTCTAAACTAAGCACCCAAAGTTACCCATCACCTCATGAGCAAAAGTCCACCCAAATGGGATTGGCCCAAAGCAAGGCCCGAAAGCCTGCCATGAGTCTAAAACACCTTTCGGCAGGGACCCATAAAAAAGGGTCAGAAACAGTCAGACAAGTCTGTGAGGAAATAAACAAAATTAAAATCAAGATCAGCGTTGCCATTGTTAAGCTCCCCACGGGTCTCTCACCCACATCTGTCTCAATCAGTCCAACTAGTGCAGCTTCTTTACATGTCTCTCTACTCCTTGTGCCTCTTCTGGCTCTCCATCCTTCTCT
The DNA here is from genome assembly GCA_004024925.1 of Scalopus aquaticus. Lineage (NCBI taxonomy): Eukaryota > Metazoa > Chordata > Mammalia > Eulipotyphla > Talpidae > Scalopus > Scalopus aquaticus. The sequence goes on from PVIJ01004267.1 coordinate 38,924, forward strand.
TTCTCCTCTGTGTTTTCTCCTTTTTTCTCCAGCTTCTTATCTCTCCTGCTCAGCTCCACCCTCCCTTGGGTGGGGCAGGAAACCTGGAACACACCCCTTTCCTTAGGACCACCCACTTACAATTGCAGCTGTGTCCCCAGTTCTAAAGCCCAGCACAGTGGCTGTATATATATATATTATTGCCTCTTCCTAACTGCCCACCCAGTGAATTTAAAAAGAGTTACCACAGAAGCCCCAGTCTCTGGGGCATAATATCCAAGGGTAGTAAGTAGGAAGATCACTCTTCTGAAATCACATGACCAGGGGTTAAGTCCAAGTTTAGTCATTTAGATCTATGTGGGGATAGTAGTGATGGAAGCTAAGAGTAGAAAAATTCAGGATGGAAGGTCTCACAAGGGCAAACACCAGAGGTGGGGGTAGAGACAATCTTAACTTGTTTTTAAACTAAATCTCTATGGAAGTTTCCAGGAATTGGGATCAGAAAAGAAAGTCAGCCAGGGGTGGGGGTGGGGGGGGTAGTCAATTATAGAAGACAAACCCAACCTGACCCCAAGGTGGTAAATTTCACACCCATTTTGTTACGGGGCAGGAGAGGGACACCCCCGAAACCCCAGACCTGCCCTGGTCTAAATGGGTTCTGCCATCCGCCGCATCAATACAAAACATACAGGACCTTAAGTGGAAACCAGACTTAAATACAATTAGAAAAGACAGAGAAGACAAAGAATATTTTCTAAGTCAAGCACCCAATGTTAACCAACTCCTCGTGGGTAAAAGTCCACCCAAACAGGATTGGCCCAAAGCAAGTCCCGAAAGCCTGCCACAAGTCTAGAACAGCTTTGGGCAGGGACCCACACACAAGGGACAGAAACAGCCAGACAATTCTGGGAGGAACCAAACGCCTTTCGGCAGGGACCCATACAAAAGGATCAGAAACAATCAGACAATTCTGAGAGGAACAGAACAAAATCAAAACCAAAATCAACATGGCCATCATTAACTTCCCCATGGGTCTTTCACCCACATCTCTTTCACTCAGTCCAGGCCAGTGCAGCTTCTTTACTAGTCTCTCTGCTCCTCGGGCCTCTTCTGGCTTCCCATCCTTCTTCCGTCTCCTCCTGTTTTCTGTGTTCTGTTCTGTGTCTCCTCTGTGTGTCCTCCATGAGTGTCTCAAGCTTCTTATATCCTGCTCAGTTCCACCCTACCTTGGGTGGGACAAGGAACCTGGGACACACTCTTCCTCCTGGGGACCACCCCATTACAATTTCATCAAAGAACATTATAGAAGAACACCCCTTGCCCTGGCAAAATGCAGCTCACTGTCTGCCTGAGTCTAGGCAGGCTTTCCTCTTTCCTTCCCCCCACCCCCTCCTTTCCTTAGTAAACTTGCAGTATGCTGATGAAGGGAAACTCTGTTGAATTCTTTCTCAGAGGGACCCAAGAGCCCCATGCACAAAACCCATCATCTGAACCCCAACAATAAGATCTGCCTGTGGGATGATCTAGAAAGGAGATAAGGCTGTGGGGGCTGCCATATTCTTGGCCTCAGGTGTCAGAGTGGAAGGACCTTATGATTGATATAAACCTGCTTTTACTGTTTCCAGTTCCATTGTTTATCCCCAGGGCAGAGGGAGTGATGTAATTGATTTGCAAGTTTGGGAGAAAGAATCTGACATCAAAGCTTAGTCCTTTCCTGGGTTTTTGTTAGAATTTGTCTGACCAGGTTTGCATTCTGCCTTGATGTAGAGTATGAAGCAGACTGTAGCTGCCAGGAAGTCCTGCTGATAGTCCCGTGAAGTGTTTCTGGCTGGCAAGTTAGATGTTCCAGTTTGTGACAACTGATCTAGATTATCTGTTGAATTAAGACATGAATTAAGGAAGCAAATAGCATCACTCTTTTATTTAGTTTGCAATTACCTGATTTTATAGAATTCTGGCTTTGCCACTTACTGAGCTGTTGGCAACTTTGCATAAGTTGCTTAACCTCTCTGTACCTCAACTATCATATTGAGAGTAGGGTTGTTGTGACAGTTAAAAATTAGTAGGCCATTTAGATTTAGTGTAATTCCCAGCACATAAGCAAGCCATTGTGTTTGCTGCCTCAGCTCTTACTGGGTAAATTTCTGTCTCCTGGATTTTTGTAATATATTTTTCACAACTGTTTCTAAAAGAGTTTTTTTCCGTAAGATTTTGGAAAATAGATTTATACTGACCTATAAAAAATACAACCCCTGATTGTGTAAGTATTTTTTTTCATTACTAAGAAGTGACATTTCGCTGTTCAATAGACTATCAATGTTGACACGTGAAAGTAATGAATAGGTCCAAATTGAATTAACAAATGCTTGATACCAACATTTCAAGATTTGGCTATAGTATTTGTGTATGTGAAGTCCACGTCTGGCCAAAGGCAGGAAGTGATTGTTTTAGCAGTTTTGTATTCTATACTATTTCTCCTCCATAGCCTTGAACAGTTAGACCAAAACTTCTGCCATATGGCGATCATGTTGCCAAGGAATGTTGCACTGCTCTTGTCACATGACAAGCTCTTACTTCCCCTCCAAGATTTGTTTTGAGTGCATTTCTGTAATGTCTTCTTTGATATCTTCATTTTTTTTCAGAGGTGAGGCATTAAAGATTCATGCCATAAGTTTATTTGCAAATGTATCTAGTATGCTGTGTTCAAGAGTTTTCAAAGAGATCATACTTCTTAAAATAACCCTCTTCATATCTGCTGTATGGATAAACTAAAATGCCTCTTTTTCTTAAGCAGTTGGTGTCTTATTATAGAGAAAGGTGCAGCAAATCCAGAACCAAAGTATACAGTCATCATAATTAGTAACCACCACTTGTTTCCCACTGAAAATGACATATTCTTCTCTGGGCCCTTCTCACAGTGACTCCTACGGATCACAGAAGTGGTGAAACTCTGGGTGCTCTGTCCTAACATAGCACAACTGGAAGCTCTGCAAAAAATGCAGAGATTGAGGGCAGGAGAAATGGCAGTATCACTGTAAATCTTATTTCAAGACCTTTTCTACCTGACACCCTCTTTTCTAGCATTTAGTTGGTAGTGTTTGCCAGGTTTCTCTACTATAAAGTTATTATTTTCCCCTCTCCATACTTTTCTTCAGAAGTGTCTGATTAGGGGCCTCCCTGGTGGCGCAAGGGGGTAAGTCTCAGCGCTATGAAGCTATTGGCAGCCACTGCAGTAGGAGTTCGATCCCCGGACAAGGAGCTTCCCACATGGCACAGCAGACCTCTCCTGTCTCTCCCGCTGCTCCCCTCAGCAGTGTATTTCAGTCAATCTGCCTGTTCTGCTCCCCACTCCATTTCTGGTGAATCCTCTCATCCCCCCCCCACACACCTCTGGCCTACACCTAGCTCCTGTTAATAAATCTTTTTAAAAAAGTGAGAATGACAACACTATAAGCAGTTAGATGTTTCAAGGCATGCAACATTTATTTAGAGAAGAGGATCTTAAATTTTTTGGTCTCAGGATCCCTTTACACTCTTACAATGAGGACCCTAAATAACTTTTATGTGCATTATAGAAACTGATACTTATCATATTAGAAATTAAAATTCAGGGGCCTCCCTGGTGGCGCAGCGGTTAGGCGATGCGCTGTGGAGCTGTGGGCAGCAGCGACGCGAGTTCGACACCCAGCCGGGGAGAATCCCACATGGTGCAGCAGACCTCTCCTGCCTCACCCGCTGCCCCCCCTCAGCAGTGTATTTCTGATCTGCCTGTTCTGCTCCCCACTCTGTCTCTGGTGAATCCTCTTGCCGCCCCACGCCTCTGGCCTGTACCCCAGCTTGTATGTATAAATAAATAAATCTTTAAGAAAAAAAGAAATTAAAATTCAGAAATTTACAGTAATTTTTCATTATTTTATTTCAAAGCAAATCCATTCAATGTTAACAAAATCTTTTAGATGAAAAGTAACTACTTGTCAAATTAACAAAAAAATCGAATGGCATAGTTTTATGTTTTTGGGAACCTCTGCGGCGTCTGGTTTAACAGCACATGACTGGATTCGCATATCTGTTTTCAGTGTTTCCCTATCACATGTCATGTAGCCTCTGGAAAACTCCACTGTACACTGAATGAGAACGGAAAAGGCAAATACCATCTTTGTATTATTATGGAAATAGTTTTGGTCTCCCTCTTGAAAAGTAAGGCCTGGGAACCTCCAACCAGACTTGAGAACCACTACCTTAAAAGTTAGTATGTCAATCCAGCATTAAGTGAAGAATAGCTATGAGGTTTCACAGGCCTGCGGATTTACTGGTTTACTTTTTCAGAAAGGTGAAACATCAGCGTCCTCATTAAAAGCATCTAGAACATACACACATTTTCATCAAGAGCTTTCGCAGAGATGAGGGGACAGCACGAGGTGAAAGGTTGGAGAGTTAGGAAGGAGGTGCACCCCGGGAAGCCACGGAGATCCACCAGTAGATACTGTTGGATTGGCCAGGATGATAGAACTGTTGGGGTGGGGGGCGGGCAAAGAAAATGGTTACCCGCGACTTGGAGTTTTAAGAATTAGGCCGGATCCGGAACGGAAACCTACGAGTTCGTGTAGTCAGTAAGTGACGAGCCTGGAGAAGGGGCTGAATCTCTGCTTATCTCCTCACCACTCCCGGCACAACGCGGAGGGGTGCGAAGTGGACCCAGGGCGAGGGGGCGGATCTGGGCCCTTATCCCTAGCAAAAGGGGTTGGGATTTTTTTTTTTCCACCGCAGCTGGCTTGAAAAGAGACGGCGTGGAGCGTAGTAAGGAAGGGAGGTGGAAATAGAGGAACCCTAAACCGATGCATGTAGTGTGGAGGTCGGCCGGGATGAAGGGCCGTTCGGTTGCTAGGCAACCCGTTCTGGGCCCGCCTCCCGCTCGTGTTGCTGGGAGACGGCGAGGCGGGGGGGGGGCGGCGGAGCGGGCCCTACGTGCTGACGCTAATTGTATATGAGCGCGAGCGGCGGGCTCTCGGGTCTTTTTTAGCGCCATCTGCTCGCGGCGCCGCCTCCTGCTCCTCCCGCCGCCACTGCCGCCCTGAGTCACTGCCTGCGCAGCTCCGGCCGCCTGGCTCCCAGTGCTAGCCATCGGTAACGGATGGGGGCCTGAGAGAGAAGGGGGGAAACGTAGAGTCGGCCCGGCGGCCTACGTGGAGGGGAGGGACAGAGGGCCTGGGAGCCGAGAGCGGGGCCGCTGGCCACCCGGGGCCTCCCTTGTCGTCCTGTAATACCAGAGTCGGAGTCGTGCGCGGAGTCTCGACCCCGCAGCCTGAGAGGGTCCCCAAGGCCGACCGGCGCCTTTTGGGGGGCAGCTGTGGAGGCGGGGGGCTCGGCGCGGCCCGGGAGGCTGGGGGTCCGCTCTGGTCTACGTTGAGGTACCCGAGCCCCACCGGCTTCTCCGCGCGGATAGGAGCGAGGCCGCGGCGACGCCCGGGCGCCCTAAGGAGGCGACGGCCGCACGGCTCGCGACCGGGAGGCGGCCAGGGTGCAGGCCGGGCCCGAGTGCGTAGCCCATCGCCTGGTCGACGTTCCCGCTGACTCAAAAATAATGCCCGAGAGAGGCCGCTGGGGCGGGGGGATGGAAGAACGGCGGAGGCTGCGAATTCCGATGGGAGGGAGGGGCTGTGAAGGGACGAGGCCCCGAGGCGGGGAGGGGGCGGGGAGGCTGCGAGGCTTCTGGGCTCTCCGCCCACAGGAGGCGGCGTTGGTGCTGGGAGGGGAAACCCCCGGCGGCTTCCCTCGACACGTGGCCGCCTCCAGTCCGGATTGGAGACCCCCCCCCCCCCGCCCCGATTGTCTTTAACTGAACGTATAGAGCTGGTGGGTTGTGAAGGTGAATCAGTGAGTAGACAGATTAGCCCCTGCTTCTCTAACTGCCCCTTGCTGCTTGATGGTCAGTATTTTCATTGGAGGAACGGATTAGTGTTAGGTGATGGATGGTGAGGCGGGTCCACCACTGTGAGAATTTTAAGAATTAATGAGTGAAAAGCGCGCCCATGTTAGCTGGTGTGTGTGGGCGCGCGCGCGCGCGCCTTAAGTGCAGTTAGAATTAGGAATGATATCTTGCCCGGCTTTTTTCTTAGGGACGAACAGTTGATCGTGATCGAATTCTCTAAACAGTTATAAGGCGGAAAAAACCATTTGGCTAGCAGTGTCTTTATTTTAGGACTTTGATTGCTTTCTTACAAATTAGTTCCTTTATTGAGGTTTCCAGAAAATAATTAAATTAGCTCTTTGTTTTTAAGATGATTGGGGTAGGGTGAGGGGAGGGAAGTGTGGGGTGAAATGAAAAAAAAAAAAAGCAGTGAAGAGAGCCTAGGAATAAAGCCCTATTTGGGAGCGGTGGTCTTTCTGAGTACGAAAAGAATCAGGCGCAGGATGTCCACTAGGCGCCCCTGTTTTAGAGTCACTCACTGGTTCTGTAAAGACTTCACTCCAAAAGGCTCACAACGTACACTGCTTGCCTTTTTCAGGAAGGCAAAAACAAAATGTCTTTTCAAATTGGTGTTTACATCCTATTTTCATGTTTAAATTATTATTCCTGTACTTACTAGGAAGTAATAGATACTACCTTTAATGAGATATAGAATAACTTAAGTCAGACAGATGGTAGTTTACAGTGATCTGGTGGGAGTATAGTCTCGCTTTTTGGAAATTGTCTAATTTTAGATTGATGGCCCAAATCCAAAATGTGATTTCCTTTTAGCCTAAACCCCCCCTGGAAGATAGTTGGAAATCAACTTGGACATCTTTTATTGCTATTATTGCTATAAAACCTCGACTTTATAGATTCTCTTTCCAGATCAACTTTATTAATTTGATACATAGAATTTTTTAATTTCACCATGTCAGTTTGAAAATCCCTGTAAAATTAATCTATTCTACCAATTTTTGGTATTGGACCTATTGACAAAAAATCATTAAAAAAAAAAGTCACTGTGTGTGGCACCTGACTGTTCTTGCCATTAGAGATTAAAAAAGAAAACAAAACTTTGTACGAGAGGTAATTTAATCCAAAATGCTATTGTTCTTATTGGTTGTTTCTCCCCTCCCCCACCTTCCTTGACATGAATTAATAGGGAATGAGTTCCAGCAGTTCGGGCTCCTTTCTATTGGTTTTCACGAAGTGCTTCTCTGGTTAGAGCAGGCTGGTGCTTCAGTTTAACCCAAGTGCCTTTTTCTTCGGCTTTCTTATTTTTCTGATGATTTTCTTTTACACGTTTCAAAAAGGTAACTCAGCTCTTACTTTCAGTGCTTAATATACTCAATAATATGCCCTTGTTTGTTTGCCAGGATGCTAAGTGCATCCTGGGTAACATTGCAGACACTTCTAGTTTTGCCATGGTAACATTTGTGGGCTTTCCTTTTGAACAGTGCCTGTCCCCTTGATGTCTGCAACATCACCTTGTAGATTCACATGTATGTGGCTAAAGGGACAACAACGTGTTTTCTAAAAGGCATAGAGAACGATGTAGTGGGTGCCTTTTTTTTGCCTTTGTGTTGGTCGTTTTGGTTATTTACTGGAAGAGGACAATTCCAGCCAAAAGGAGCAATTGCTCATTTTATTACTTGATATCCCTATATTGTTGTTAAGTGACACATTTCTTAATTTCCCAAAAGTCCTTTTGTAGGAAAGTGGGCTAAAAGAGGCAAAATCGACTCTTAAAAGCATGAAGATTTCAAAATAAAAGACTGCTTTGATTTTTGTTTGATTATAAATTTGAAATATTAATGGAAGATAGGATTAACATGAATCCTGATCAGTTTAGTAAACGAGTGATTTAAGTTTTTTCAGATCCTCAAGTCTAATACAAACCTGTAATTGTTTTCTCAGTTGATTCTTAGAATAATGATCTCTAGATCATTTTCCTGGGCTTGCCATAAAAGGTGACCTCAGAACTTTGATTACCAACTCTGCCTGTTTTTGTTACATTTTGGTACATTTATCCTTGTTTCTACATTTTGAATTAACTGGGAAAGGAGACTAATTTTGAAGAGCTTATTTGATTATTTTGTAAGTAATGAGGGTACAGGAGCACAAAAATTCAACAGTAAGCATTTGCTGGGTGATTATTCAGTGAATGTTTTAAGTTATTATAAGTGTACTAATGCATTTAATGCTTCTGGAGGTAGATGGTATCAACATTTTAATGGGAAAACTAAGGTACAGATCAGTTAAACTACTACTTATAGTAGTTACATAATCTTGATTTATGATAAAGTTTTTTTTTTTTTTAAAAGGATTTATGTATTCATGCGGGGCCTCCCCGGTGGTGCAGCGCTTGTGGAGCTGTTGGCAGTGGCAATGCAAGTTCGAGGCCTGCATGGGGAGAATCCCACATGGCTCAGAGGACCTCTCCTGCCCTGCCTGCTGCTCCCCTCAGCAGTGTTATTTCTGTCGATCTGCCTGTGTTGCTCCCCACTCTGTCTCGGGTGAACCCTTTTGCCGCCCTACACCTCTGGCCTGTACCCCAGCTCTTGTATGCATAAATAAATAAATCTTTAAAAAAAAGATTTATGCATAAATAAAAAAAAGATTTATTTATGCATACCAAAGCTGAGGTGTAGGCCAGAGGTGTGGGGAGGTGGGTGAGAGGATTCACCAGAGACAGAATGGATAGCAGAACAGGCAGATCTACTGAAGTACACTGCTGAGGGGGGAGCAGCAGGTGAGACAGGGGAGGTCTGCTGCACCATGTGGTGGCCAGTGATCGAACTGGTGCTGCAGTGGCTCTGGATAGCTTCATAGTGTCGAGACTTAACCCCTTGCATCACGGGGGAGGCCCTGTATTGGTTTTTGAAGGAAGTTTCCATTATTTAAACTCTTAGGCTATTCCTCAGCATAGGATTCGTAAGAATTCTTTGAGTTCCGCTGTGCTCCAAGTAAAAGCCACAACACCTAGTCTTGAAATCGTTCAACATGGAATTTGTTTATAGGTTATTAGGTGATTGCTCCTTAGCCTTATGTTTGCTCTATCTATACACACATTCATATGCACGGGCACATATATACCCCCATACATATATACATGTCCTGTGTGGGTGAATTGTTTTCGCTGGGTTATTACATGTTTCTTGAATTTTTTTTTTTGAGATTTATTTATTCATACAAAAGCTGGGGTGTAGGCCAGAGATGTGTGGGGTGGCAGTGAGAGGAGTCACCAGAGACAGAGTGGGGAGCAGAACAGGCAGATCTGTTGAAATACACTGCTGAGGGGAACAGCAGGCGAGACGGAGACATCTGCTGCGCCATGTGGGTCAGCTCCCTGGCCAAGGATCAAACTGCTGCAGTGGTTGGCAATAGCTTCATAGTGCTGAGACTTAACCCCATGCACCACCAGGGAGGCCCTGTTCCTTGAATTCTTGCTTTAAAGGTATAATTTTTGATGATGCTATTTCACCAAGAAGTAGTCGGGTTTTTTCGGGCAAAGAGATAACTAGTTTGGTACTGTATAATCTGTAGTAGTAAGTTATTAGCCTTGGTTTTTGGACCAGTGGACTGGGTAAGAATTTTGAAAGTCGAATTTTAAATCTTAGTTTCTCCTCTGGTGTGAGCAAGTAATATTTTATCCGCAAATAAGAGTAAACTATCTATGTAGATACAACAGTCCCTTGCAGAGTTGACTTACTGTTAACTTCCTTTCCTTATTGAAAGAACCTATTTGGAATCAGGTACTGGCATGGGAAGAAGTTATTTTATAGAATGTCTGAATATCTAGCTTTCACATGACCACAAATAATCAGGTTGATCTGATTTAATTTCTTTTCACTGGGAGAGTTTCTTGTTCAAGTGTCAAGTGTAGGTTTACCGCCAGTCATGTTACTCTGAACTTTCTTTTTCTGTTGAGATCTAGGTTGCATATATTGAAAGTAAATTAAATCTTATAAACTGACTTTTTCATCTCTAGTAATGCCTTTCCTTAATCTTTCCACCCTGAGGTTAGCACGTTACCAGCCTATTTAAAAATTAGGATTGTATTTTACTTTAAAACTTTGACATGTTTAGGATTAAATCTGAGTGTGTTTTCTATTTGCCCAGTCTGTTTTTTCTTTTAGATTGCTTAGAAAAGATTTTGATTGGTCCCCCCCCGCTCCCAAGTTAACAGCGTTCTGCTTCTAATCTTTTAGGAGATAACCCAGAAATTACAATAATATATACTTGGGAAAATTAGAATACCATAATTCATTTCCTTTTGCCTTTACCACTGACTTAATGCCGTAGTTTAATTTTTAGAACACTATACAGTGGTGATAGTTGTTTACAAATATTTTACATAAAGCAGATAATCCTTTTTGCCCCTCATTTCTTGCACTTTAAATCTTTTTGTGTGGATTACTTATTTTCTGCCTGAATAGTTTTTTTATGGAATTTATAGTGAGAGTACTGGAACCCTCATTCTTAACAAATATTTTGGTTGGCTATAATCTTAAGATCTTCACCTCAGCATAGTGAGGATTCTGTTGTCTTTGGGTCTGTTAAAGAAAACACAGCTGTCAGTCTTGTTTGACTTTCAGGGTAATCGCTTCTCTGCTTTTGGGGTGATTTTTGTCTTCAGTGTCTTTGCTTTTTTATTGATATATCTTGAGTTTCTTATTTTATCCTGAGTTGGCTTTGTAGGGTTATCTTCCATAGTTCAAGAAACATCTTACCTATTAATATCTTTAATCATTCTGCCCTTTCTCTACTTCTAGAACTTAAACACTAAATTAAATCTTCATCAGGATTTCTTGTGCCTTAAAATGTCTTTTAACTTAAGTATTTTCCGCCCTTGAGTTTCTGCCTTAGGATGTCTTAGGGAAGATTCTTCTAAACTTGCTTCCAACTCAGTTCTCTGTTCCAACTGTGTTTAGTCTACTGTCAAACATGCCATTTAGTTTGATTTCCATTATTTTTATTTATAAAAGTGCTGTTCTTTGCCAATTTTGCTCAATCTCCTTTAATAGATATTGCTTTAGATACTAAACACTACTTTCCAATTTAGTGTGAGCGTGGATGTCTTTTGTCTGTTTATACTTTTGAGTTTGTTTATAGTCTTTACAGTGCTCAAGTCTTTGTAGCACTGGGTTGTTATATTCTTTCCTGTCACTTCCCTTGCTCTGGAAAATTGCTCGTATGAATTTGAAATCTGGAATGAAAGTACCTTTCTCTTATGTTTGGGTTTGCAAGTGCCTTGGAACTATATTGGTTAAAGATCAGTAGGGTCATTGCTTATTGATTTCAGGGGGTAACAAACATAAGATGTCTTTGAGCTCTTTTTTCCAGGAGAACTGGCTTATTATCCTGGAGAATATAGTACTTGAAAGTTCCTGCTTAATTTGGGAGGTTTGCTGTAAAGATTCCCATCTTGGATAGGTCTAGGATTTTTCATTTCACCTCACATAGTTAAAAACCAAAGTTCAGATTTAAGATTCGCAGGTGTCCTCTGGACAAAAGTGGCTTCCTTCTGCTTACCTTTTGCTTCTTGATTTGCTTTTCATTTGGAATTGGTGATTCCTTACTAAGATTTTCTGCAGTTTTAAGATTTTTAACAAATACTTTATTCTGCATTTTAATTATTTCTCACTGGTAGAGTTGGTATGCATGATCTAGTTTGTCACTGCCAGAAATAGGATTTCTTCAGATTTTTCAGAAAGTAATTTCATGTCTGATAAATCAAATTCTCATTGGTTGTATTTAATGTTGACTGATTTAAAAAAAAATTAATGTGGGTATTAACCTGTGTTTTTCAAGGTGATCAAACTATCTGCCTTAGAAGCTGTGTTTCTCATTTATAAAACAGATTTTGGGATATATTCCTTCAGATATATTGGTTCGCAATCTCAATTTGGGAATCTCTGTCTCTAAATACAATTTATATGTAATTTTAGATTTTTAGGGAAGTTGTAGAGATAGTTCATAGTGGTCCTAGGTATCCATTACCTGGTTACTTTGCCTCTAAAGTTAACATCTGTATTTACTTTGCTACCATTGGTTACTCTATAGTTGTCAGAAAGGAAAGTTTTGTTTTCAGCCATCACCCCAGCTAATTATTTTGCAGACATGCTGATCCTGTGTTATAGTTAATTTAAAATGGACAAAATGAGAAAAAGCACTAAGTATTGAGTGTTTACTAGCTATAAAACACAAGTCTTTTACATGAATTTGCTTCCTAAGAACAATCTGATGAGGGAACACTTTTTTCCTACTTGATGTACATGGTAAAGTAAGGCCAGAAGTTGTTTGCCTGAGTTAGATTTTGCTGATTCAACTCGAATAATCTACAAAATATATTTAACTTTTAAAAACAAAAGTGTATGACCAAGAAATATACTTTAGCCAAAGTGGGAAATTGGAGAAAGCATCTCTGAAGAAGTAAGTGGCATCCTGTTTTGTCTTAAATCCTCTAATTTTAGTTAAATATGAAGACTCAAGGAATTTCATTGTAAAAGTTTGAACTGTAAGTGTAATCCCAAAAAGTGGACACTGGGTGTTGTTGTATAGTCATTCTGTGAACATGTTTAAGTATAAAAATCTGAATTTAGAAGTTTTGATGGGGGAGGGTCACAGTTTTAATAATTTCTGGCTACTCTATATTCTTAACTCAGCCCAGCAAATTCCAAAATGTTATTTAATATCTATAGGAAAGCGAAATAATGCAGGATGATGTCTAAGTTATTTTCTCCTAATCTTTTTCTTTTTTATAGCTAGCTGTTAGGTTTCTGGTATATATTTTCAGAAATATTTTATTCATGAGAAAGTATGTTTATCTGTTTTTAATACGCATATATATGAGATGTATCCATCTAGATTAAATATTTCCGTCCATCCTATACCCCTGCTTTCTTGCTCTTTCCAAATCAACTCAGAGATCTGCTACAGTTTTGACTGTATTCTGTTGTATGTGTATTCTATGCTAATACTGTGTATTTTTGATGAGATAAGTAATTGTGGTGCCAGATATATAAGCTTTGTATACTATTCTGTAATACAGTGATTAACAAAAGCAGAATTAATAATTCCTGTAATCTGAATCTTGTGGACTAGTCAGTCTGGAGAGACTTGATCAAGTAATGACATGGATTTATAATTCCAAATCAGAAACAATAAAGAAACAGCTTTATAGGAATGTGTATATACAAGGATGTATGGGATGTAGAAGTCATCTCTGATGAAGTTTGATCTTAAGAGCCAAAGGATGTGTAGAACTTTTTAACTATAGCTTTGGAAGAACCATCTAGGTGAACATGAAAAACTTAGACCCTTAGATTTTTTGCGTAGTGTTTTCATAGTAGTTTCTTGTAAGTGAATAACGATATTCCTGTGGTCAAATTGCTCTGCAGAAAGATTATAATTCATAGGAACACTAGCCATATTAAAGAATGCATATTCACCACAGTTTTCCTACAATAAAAATGCTTGTTGATTTGATAGACAGTAGACTTCAACTTGCATTTTTTGGACTAGGATTCAATATTTTTCTTATTTTTGAGTTAGCATTCATAATCATTTGCTAAATATTTTGTTAGTGATACTTGAGTTACCCAACATCACTGGAAAAATTTATCAGTGCTATTAGAAGTGATTTAAAGCACTTGATGATATTTTAAAATACAATAGAACATATTATGAAGAAATAACTTACTTTCTAATTTGTCTAAAGGATGGCTATTGAATCAGTAATACTTCAAATATTAGCAGTTGACTGCTGAAATCAGTAACTCGACCTAACCCACTAGGTAATAAGCATATTAAGTATGTTTGTATGAGGGATCACATCTTATAGCATTTTGTGAACTAAAGACTAATATTTTAAGTTAAAAAAAGTAAAAACTGAATTTTGATATGGGATTGATTGTAAGCCTGATTTAGATTGTTTTTAGTCATGCATTACCTCTGGCATGAGCCATTTTTCTGTCTGATGAGACACATTTTACCAAGTTTTGTCTTTCTAAAAACAGTTTTCTAGGTTAATATTCAGCTTACTATGATATAAAACTTAGACTATGCTTGGTTCTAATAGTATCCAGGTTTGGTAACCAAGAGCATTGTTGACAATATGCCAGCATATCCAGGGAAGGTTGGATGCCTGGTGGTAATCAGTAATGTGCCATTAACAGTGATTTGAAGAAATGGAGAAGGTTTGAGTCCGAGGGCTTTATAACTGTCATTGAATTATTTTGAAGGGCTGAATTTGATACAAGGATTATTTTTGACAAAAGATCTCTGGTGCTTACAGTAGGTGGCAGTACTTGGCTTTAACCTGAATTTGAAAAATATTAATACCATGAAATGAAGTAGTTTTTTATTCTGTGAGGTGCTCTACATAGCAAAAATTGACCAGTTATAGTCATTAAAGGAATTGACTAAAGACCCTTTGTATTGTACTTCTTCTGTTATTCTAGCACACGTGTAATTCTTTACCAAGAGTCTATTTCTTCTAACAGTCCTTACTTGATAAATTCTAAAAATCTAGTAGTAACTTGCTTATTTTTTGAGTAGTATTTTCTGAAAAAATATCTTCGTGGCTAAGGAGAGGTTATGTTCCCATGGTTTTTCTTCCGAACACTGATGCTTTTTTTAATGGGTGTGTACATTTCAGTACATATACAAATCAACGTGGTATTATTGATTTAAAATATTTTGTCCTCAAATGTTTTTATTGGTTTTTAAATAAATCATATATATATATATTTTTAACATTGACATTTCTCTCCATAGATATTGGGAGTTCTTACAACATGGCAGACATTGACAAGTAAGTGACAGATAGTTGGTTCTTTTTTTAGAGATTTGGCATCACTTTTTGTACTGTGATGTAGTTAACAGCAGTACTATTTATGTATTATAAAAATGTATGGTAATGACTAATGCTTAGTACCTACTATTATAAAAGTTGGGTACAGTGTATCCAAGACAAAATATAGTACATATTGCATTGTCATAAATATAGTAAGCCATTTGTCAGTGTTTATTCTTAGGAAAGTGCTGAAGCACAATAGTGAATAATAAATATTTGCAGAACTCATTTTTACCACATGTATTTCCCAAAGATTGTACTACTTATATTGTAATGTAGCTTACACACACAATTTAAAACAATTACAGAATGTGTAGATAGCATTTAAAGAATAAAAGGACACTTGTAGACAAGTTTTAAAAATTAGGACATTGCTATTAGAAGCTCTTGTATTGTCCTCATTTTTCTACCTTTCCTATACAGGAACAAAAGCACAAAAGTTTTTGTCTGATTCATTTCTTTGCTTTTCTTTAGTTTTATCGACTATAAATTCTTTGCTCTGTTTAATTTTGAAATGCTGAATAGCAGCACAAACTTTGCTGTGCAAAGAAAAAAAATCAGTGTTGCCACTATTAGTTGAATTAGTTGAAGACTCCAACGTTAGGAAAATAAGCAAGATAGTATCTGGGTGGTCTTAGTTTGACTTTACCTTTTATGAGGCTTTACAGGGGCTTAATTTGGAGAAATCATTGGGGAAGGTCATAAATTATGGAAACATAGGCCTCTTGACAGGATTCTAGTGTGACTGCACCTCTTGCAGAAATATGGTTAGGAAGAATGGGTCAAGCTGCACTATTTGTTGCTTGCAATTTCATTGAAACCCACAAACTCAGAATTAAAACAACTTGAGTATGAGGGGCATGATAAAAACTTCATAGCTGTTACAGGCAGCAGAGCGTGGGAGTGGGAAACTTTGACACAAGGGCAACATCCTAAGTACATGTAAGAATCTGGTGAGTCCTCCCCCATGTGTGCTGTCCTCAACATAAAAAGACAGTAGTGCCACACAGACATTTGGGTGCTGATGGATTTCAAAGTGACTGTCTCCTTTTACTCGATTGCTCAGCTTTGGTTCCACAGTTATCTATCATAGCGGATCTGTTTTACTATCTTCCTCCCGCTTCCTTTTGTTTCTACTCTGTTCTTGCTCTTCGCTATATCCCATTTTGTTTTCTTATTTTGTTTGTTAGCCTTATAACCTTGGAAGAGTACCAGGGCAGTAAATTATTTTGAGATCTGACATGACCGAAAATGACTGTTTTACCCTTATCTTTGATTGTTTAGTATAGAATTCTAATTTGGGGTTATTTTTCTTTACAGTTTTGAAGGTATTGCTGCACTGTTGGTTGCCTTGCTTTCAGTGTTGCTGTGTCAAAGTTCAAAGTTAAAATCATTGATCTTTTATATATGACTTAGAAATATATATACATGTATTTGTTTCTGGAAGTTACTCTGGCTTCAGCATTCTGAAATTTTCAAATTGTTCTAGCTATTTCTGTCTCTTGTGTTAAGAATACAGTGGACCATTCAGTCTGGCATGACTGAATGACTTTCCGTTCCAGGGAATATTCTTTTTTTATTATCTTGTTTCTTTTTCCTCTTTCTTGAACGCCTGTTAATGCTGTCTATTTGACTTTATTTTTCTAATTATCTTACATCCTATTTCCTATCTTTGTCTTTTTACTCTCAGCAAATTGGAAAAACCATTTATCTTTCTCAAACTCTTGCTTTGAATTTCTAATTGTTTAGTTTTCAAGAGCTCATTGGCTCTCTTGCTTATAGCGTCTTCTTCTAATCATTCATTATGGTATCTTTGAAATTTTTTCCCCCGTTTAGTTTGCTTTTGAATTTTTCTTTCCCTTGTTTTTTTCGTCTTAATGCATGAAGCTTTCCTCACATAGGAAATAGGGCTTGGTTGTCTGCTCATTAATAGTGGGATTGGGTGCATGTGTTTGAAGGAAACTTTAAAAAAATTGCTTGGGAAATTTGAGTGTTGGAGGGAGAGACTTTCAGTTTAGGATTTTAATACAGGATGGTCAGTGTGGCATTTGTTGGGAGAATAACCAGTATTAGAATGTTTTTTTCCTCCATCAGGTATCCTGAAAGATGTTTGTGTAAAAAATTAACCTTCAGTGTTTGGGGCGCCAGACTAGAAGAGCGAAGTCCTCATATTTGGCATTCTGTTGTGTATATAGTCCTATCTTAGCTATTCTCAACTGTGTCTGTGCTCCTTTAGTCTGAGCTCTCTATTTAAATCCTTTGCAGACAGGAAACTGCTATTCATATGCTAGAGAGAGGGAGAGGATTCAAGGATTCAAGGATTCACCTACTTACCAATTTTTACTTAATACTCTCTAGTTAATCCACCGTCATCTCCAAGCCTTAGTTCCTAGGAGAATCTTTTTTAAGATTACATGTTTAGATTGGTTCTTACTTTTCCGCACTAACTTAGGTTTTAGTTCTCAGCGCAGTTGTTTGTGTCTCCTTGTCTTTCATTGTTTGTTAAATCCCCCTTTATGGTAATTTTAGTGGTGATTTTGGATGCACAGTTGAGTGTGTGCAATCTGCCATCTTAACCTTGGAATTAAAGTCTGAAAAAAGAGTAAGTTGGTTGTGACTCCTCGCTTCCCCTCTCCCCCCACCGTTACTTAGTTTTGGATGTTTGGGAGCCCTTTAGGAGGGAGGAAGGGTGAATTCTTTTTCTTTTAAAGCAGGAATCAAAACTTTCTGCAGGGGACCTCATAAATATTTTAGGGATTTGGGACTGTTTGGTCTCTGGTCCCAATCAGTCAACTTTGTTGTATTGTAAAAGTAGCCAGAGGCAATACATAAAGCAATTAATTTGCCCCTGTCCCAATAAAACTATAAAAATGGGACTGAACTGTTTTTGGCCTTGTAATGTACGTAATTTTGACCTGAGTATTAAAGCCTTAAGATGATAATGTTCAATAAATAGTTGAATGAAAGTATACTGGAGTAGAATTATTTCATGTTATCTTCAGTCAGTGACTTTTTATACTAAGACATTCCAGAAATCTATGTTGATTCTGATAGGAAGGCTGAATTTTTCCCTCAACTGATGGGACCTTAACTTTTACTGGTAGGATAGAGTTGATCTTTTCTATACTCTTAGTACACAAACATTCAGTAGTCTTTGTCTCTATATGAAAGTTTTCAAATGCTGTTTCAAGATATGAAAGCAATGATATCTCTAAACAAAATATTAAAATGTGAAATCAAGGAATTTTACCATGAATGGTATGTTGATGTGGATGTCTGTATTCTTTTTTTTTTTTCCTAAGATTTATTTATTTATGCACACAAGCTGGGGTACAGGCCAGAGGTGTGGGGCGGTGAGAGGGTTCACCAGAGACAGAGTGGGGAACAGAACAGGCAGATTGACAGAAATACACTGCTGAGGGGAGGAGCAGGTGAGGCAGGAGAGGTCTGCCATGCCATGTGGGAGAATTGACATGTGGGAATGGGGTAGCTGCTGCACGACAGGGAGGCCCTGTATTATCCTTTTTAACACTTTGTGTGTCGGTGCCCTTTAAATTTACCAGCCCTTGGGGCCGGCCACCGCATGAATGGTATAAGCATTCAATAAAACACACACAACTCCTGAACTACTGGATATTAAAAAACTGTAATATCTCTCATAAAACACCTTACACTTTCACCAAAACAATGTGTAAAGCTTCTAGACTGAGTACGATCTAAGAAATAACTTCTAATAGTTCCAAATAAATCCACTGTAGCGTGAAAAACTGGAGACTAGAAGAACACATATTAATATGTGAGTGGTCACCTGATACTGGTGACAAAAACACGTACTAATACGTGCGCGAACCACAAAGTATTAATGCTGGCTGTAATCTCATGTTCAAAAACTAGATTTTTAGTATAAAATAGGAAGGATATAATTTTACTACTTTTTAACTTCAGTGGTGCCATCCTCCTGGCTTTGCTCTAGTCATGAATAGAATCAGATTTTCTTCTGATGTTCTTCCCCATATCTGCTGTAAAGAAAAATCCAAAATAGTGAGTATAGGTTGATACCCTTGCTCCACAGCCATAAAGGATCCAAGACCTTTTGTTTTTCGAACTACTTGATCCTTAACTAATGACATTTTCTCGAAAGCTTCATGGTCCATTTTGTGGCTGCTGGAACTCTAGCCATCTTAACATACCAATTCTAGTGAAAGAGCAAGATGAAAACCTCCCAGCTTGCTGTCTCATATCCTTCCTCCTATCATTCAATAAAGACTTCGTTGATTTCTACACTATTTCTGCTTTTTATCTCACTACCAAAAGCCTAATAACATCCAGCTAAAAGTAGGCTGAAATTTGAAAAAGTTTGATTTATTGCCCTTTCATAAAGTCAAAGTACTACTACTGAAAAGATTAAAGATTATTGGATAGAATACATATTTCTTGCTGTCACATTCCCTGAACAAAAATGTCACAAACCATGTTTTAAGGCTTGAAATACAAACTTTTTATTTGGCCATATGCTTTTAAGTAAAATTCTAAGTACTTCTAATTTTGTACTTGTGTTCATTTGAAGTTAAAAGGAAATGGAATTGCCATTTAAATTCCTATTTTATGTTTTTGAAAGAGGCCTATTAACCTAGAAAATGAATTGAAGTTTTTCTGTATTTTTTTTGTTGTTGTTGTTGGTAATTGGTACATTTGAACCTTGGTGTGATGCTATGATATTGTAGCAAAGAACAGTCTGAACTTGATCAAGATTTGGATGATGTTGAAGAAGTAGAAGAAGAAGAAACTGGTGAAGAAACAAAAATCAAAGGTATTACTTTAATTTACTTCAGGAGTCAGTGAATTCTGGCACGTGTCTTCTAGACCTTTCTCTTTTTGGATTCACTTTACCACCCCTATCCCTAGTTCAGTAACTGTGTGTGTAGTTGGGGTAGGGGGAGAGGGAGATGGAGATGAAGTAGTAAGAGAGGAAAATACGGGTATAGTGTGACTTAACAGAAGTCATGGTATCTACTGCTGGAGTTGCATGTGGCATATATGTGTCAGACAGAGTTGCCCATCAGTTTTGTCTGAGTTTATCATTAGAAATGTTATTTGTACAGGTTCTGGTGGTAGTTGTTTTTGGTGTTGCTTCTCAACAAACAGCACTGGCTTAGATTTATTTGAAATGTTTCTTAGGATTTCATATGTCAAAAATACAATATTTGTAGTATGTATGTGTGTATATATATATATTTTTTCATTGTGTCCAAAACAACGAAAGGAACATTAACAAATATACACAAAATCATCAAAATTTTCTCTAGCAAATAATTAAAATGTGGGTGAGGGTTAGTGATGGTAGTGGGGAATTATACTGCTTTAAGTTATGCCCTTTAGTGATTCAACTTCTCATTTTTAAGCCATTGTTAAAAGACTACTGGAAAACAAAAAGGCTACTGAGCTTGTAGCTTTATCTTTTGTCTTGTAATATTTTCTTAAAAGATAACGTGACTGTCCTTAGTTGTCAGTATTGCTATTTCTAAAGGTATGTTGGTTTTCATAACTACATCATCCAATGATCACATTAATGTTGGAAGATAGATATGACCCTTAAAAACGTAATTGGGAAAAATTAATGGCAATTTTGTATGTATATATTGAAAAGATAACAAAATAACTTGATTTTCATGAATTAGCTTATATTTGATAGAGTATAATTTTTAGACAACATTAATAACCAAATTTTGTTTGGCTTTAATTATAACCTTTGACTATTTGAACTTCTTTTATTCAGATAAACCTAAGCTCATTTTACAGGATTGAACATTCAGATCACAATCTCCCACAGTCTTTCTTCCAAGCTTGAAATTGTCACTGTATTTGCAGTTTTATAATATGTGTTATCTCCTTCAAAGGATTGTCACCTCTCTCATGTAGGTATCTGGGCATGCTTTGAGCTGCCTAAAATGCAATGTGGGTGAAATGAGATAATAGTGGAAAAAAGATAGCGATGACATTTGAAATCAATAGGAATTTGAACTTCTAGAGTGAATTTTCTTGGGTTTGTTGCCCATCTTTGCTCATACAATTTACAAACTATTCAGAAAACACTCATGATTGGATTGTCCTATTAAAATAACAATACATTGTCATAAAATACTTCTTTCGATGCCCTTTTTTTCTTTAAAGCGCGTCAGCTGACTGTTCAGATGATGCAAAATCCTCAGATTCTTGCAGCCCTTCAAGAAAGACTTGATGGTCTGGTAGAAACACCAACAGGATACATTGAAAGGTACACGTTTTCTTTTCCATAGTCCTGACTTTTCTTTCTATAATCAGCAGTATAGGTATATTTTTAAGACCATCTATGACTTTTGTGTAAAATAGTTGGAAAACTAACGTACCCTACCTAGTATAGGATTATTGGGAGTTTAAAATTTTGTTTGAAGTACCACCAATTTAGAGTTTGTCTTTAAAAATTTATTTGGTTCAGCTTCACAGGATGTATACTGATCCTAACTATATTTGAGTTTTGTTTAGAGATTTGTTAGAAATGTAGGTTTTTATTTCGCTGGTAGTCATTAATAATAAATAGTCCCAGTCTTAACTTTGCTTATAATTATTTTTACCTGCCCTTATGATTTTAAGATTGATCCATGTTACTATCTTCATGTATCTCTAGTTGCTTCCGTATCTGTGATAAGGGTCCACCGTATTTTATTATGTGCTTTTTCTTTGATGAACACTAGATTTCCTTCAAGCTCCATACAGTTCCAGTGTAGTGATCTTCTTTGTGCATATCCTCCTCACTGTGTAAGAATTTCACTGGGATATGTATTTACCAAAAGGTTGCTAGTTTTGGGGTATGTAAGTGTTAAGTGCTTAGAGTTTGTATTCTAGAATGACTGACATCATTCAACCTCATGGTTTCTTGTTTGTTTCAGCCATTCTAAGAGGTGGGAGGTGCAGGCTCATTTTAGTAATCTTCACTATTATTTGTTAAGTTTTCAGCTTAATAAAGATTGCGACCTTTAGGTCGCTCATGTACCCATTTTCCCATTGGGGTTTGCTGTCTTTTTCCTGTTTTGTAGGAGTTCTTAGGTATTTTAGTTGTTAATCTCATCAGTTTTGGAGTTCATAAATAACCTAAACAGAATTCCTTCATTTTTTTTTTTTTTTTTTTTTTTTTTTTTTTTTTTTTTTGTGTGTGTGTGTAGAGCTGGGGTGTAGGCCAGAGAAGGGCATGAGAAGATTCACCAGAGACACAGTGGGGAGCAGAACAGGTGGATCTAGTGAAATAAATTGCTGAGGGGAGCAGTGGGCAATATAGGAAAGATATGCTGCGCCATATGTGGGTTAGCTCCCTGCCCAGTGATTGAACTCAGCAGGCTCAGCACAGAGACTTAACCCCTGTGCCACCAGGGAGGCCCCCAGAATTCTTTAACTTTTATGTTTATTAATATTTTTGGCTTAATGACTTGTTCTTTCAAAATTAGGTCCTTCTTAGTTCTCTATATTTCCTATTGACTAGTTTCCCTTTCACTTTTAATCCCTCTGGTGTCCACCTTTGGAACTAGTTTTTATAGTAGTTCACGAAATAGTCATTCTGTCCCCATTTATTTGTGGCCTCCTTTATTATAAACACTTTGCATTTGTCTTTTAAGCAGTTACACTTCTGTTTCATTGATCTTTTTGTCTATTCTTTTGTCATTGTCATGCCTTAATTTCTTTGGAATAATAATGTGTCTTAATATTTTTAAGGGTGGGTTAACCTTCTTCCACTACTACCCCCCACAGAACACTTTTAGGTTGACCTTAAGTATAGATGTTTATCCTCCATATGGTTGAAATAGTAAGGTGGTCAGTTTTCTTAAGAAATTTTTGATAGGAATTACATTGAATATATAGATTAATACAGTACGGAATTATTTTTTTTAATACCTAATATCTTTGTATTATTCAGATCATATTCTGTGTCTCTTATTACATCATTTTCTGAAGTGTTCTGTTCTTGGTTTGTGTTCTGTTCTTGATTCGTGCTCTGTTCTAGATGAATTCCTTCATACCTTAGTTGTATTGCTGTTGTGAATAAGCAAAAGATTTTATCTGCAATAATGGCTGTTTTCTAATATTCCACATTATGTATACCACACCATCTATTTTTCTCTGTTAACACTGGCCAGGATTTTTAGTACTTTTTAAAACACTAGCATTACTGGGAATGAAAATAAAATCTCCATTGAACTTAGTCTTGTATTAATTCAGTTGGTCTTTGACTTTTTCTTTGAATATTAATTATAAACTATTTTGGAAACTGTTTTAGGATATCAAATTAGCTTTGTGTTCATGGAACAAGCTTTATCATGATACTGTTATTAACTACCAAGTAAATTGGATATTTTATTTATGTCCCTATTGGTGAAATGAGCTTTGGTGCATATACGTGTGTGTGTGTGTGTGTGTGTGTGTGTGTGTGTGTGTGTGTGTGTGTACACAATAACCTTTGGGGGGGGCAAAGAAATAGTATCCTTAAGTAGTTTTATAATATAATGGAACAGACTCATTTTACTTTTTTCTCCTTTTTGGAAACAAACTTTATAAGTCAGAAATTAAATGTTCCTGGAAGAGTTGGTAGACTTTTTCTGAAAATTGACTTGGGCCTTGAAGGTTTGAGAGGGAGAGGTAGTGGGGAAATCCACCTGCCAGCATTTTTTTTACATACCATTTGACCTTTTTAAACATACCAATTGACCTGACAGGTTCTGTTGTGCCAATTTTAGAGATTTATATTGTAAACATACTTATTTTATTTCTAGTTCATATTGATTAGTGCATAATTTATGTTTTAAAATATCTGATGATTTTTATATATTGTATTTACATCTTTGTTTCTGTTGTCTCAATCAAATTCACATTTTTTTTTTAGAATGAACTTTTGATTTTCTCCTTTTTTTTGTTATTGCAACTCTGGCTTTAATGTTAAAATATCCTTATTTGGGCTTATTCCATTATCTTACTCTTTCCAATTTCTTTGGATGATTAGTTCATTTGACATTTTCTTCATTTGTAGCTTTTATGAACTTAATACAATGTTTTCGAAGTGCTCTGAATATCGAGTGTGAATATCTATATGCTGAAATTAATAATCTTTATTAGCTTATTTTATTGTTTGGTTCTCTTTTGTTTCTGTTAATTGTCTGCTTAACCTGAGAGGGATGTTAGGATCTTAGGAATCTCTACTCAGTCCTTTTCCCTGTAATTCTTTATTATTGTCATTTTTTAAAAATAAAGGTAACATTGGTTTTTGTACTGTTTATGATTCAGAAATACAGGGTCCCATCTCTTCAGATGTATTTTACCACACTACACCTATCACCCAGGCGTCTATAGTCTGTTGTGCCCCCTTCCCCTTTACTCTCCATGTTTTTGTCTATAATTCTATCATTTGTGGACTGGTACATTTTGAAAGTTGTATCAGGTATGTATTTCTGATATATTTATCTAGTTTTGTTCAGTGTACTGGTATGTTACATCCTTCTTTGTATATTATGATACTCTTTGTCACAAATTACCTTATGTCTGATATTAAGATAGCTACCCCAGCTTTCTTTTGGTATTTATTTACCTGGCCTGACTTTCTTCACATTCATGTATCATCTTGTATGAATGTTTGCTTCGTTAGTAATACCAGACCATTTTAAATTTCTCAAAAGTGATTTTTTTAAAAAAAATTGCTACATCACTCCTAATTTTTTAAATTATTTATTGTATTTGTTTCTTTTTGCTGTCCATTGAATAGATCAAGTTGTCTTCTGATTTCAAACTTAAGGCTTTCTGGTTTTTGTTATGGTAAAAATGACTCCACCTAATACACAGGTTTATTTACACATACTGATTTCTTAAATTTCCAGTGTCTGTATTGTTTACAAATTTACTTTCTTTAGGCCTCTTTTTCTTTCAAGGCAACGGTAAAACTTGCTAAGATACTGACTATACCCATTCCTTACATAGCATCTCCTGAATTTTTTCCCCCCACTTCCTCAAAAATTATTTTTAATGAATATAATGGGCTGTGGTATAATTCCTGAAACCTGTGCTTTTTAGTTTTTATTTTGCTTTCATATCTAAATAATAGTTCTGATTATGTAAGTTCAGAGTTCTTGAACATCTTAAAATTTTAGCTTGATGTCAGTTTGATTCCTTTTCATTTGTGTAGATTACTTTCTTTCCATTGAGCATCTCTAAAGTATTCTTTTATATATATTTATAGATCTCATCATGCCTAAGGGTTAGAGTAAGAATTTTCATAGTGCTTTAACTCTGAGAAGTTTATTCACATCTTCAGACAACTTCTCTCCTTTCTTGGTTTTTCGGCTGCTGTTACTTTTGTCTTCTGTATATCTCCTAACTTCTCTGTCTTGTCTTTCATGATGGATGCCCTTCCTGACAGTTTTTCAACCGCATGCACTTTTTCTCCATTTGAACCTCTCTTGTTTTTATGCTGTTTGTTGGTTGTTTCAATAAGTTCTATCCTTCCTATTCTGTTACAGATTTCTTGGTCTTTTGTCATTGTTAAATATCTTCTCTTTAAATGTATTTACATCTTGTTTAAAATTTTAGTCTAATAATGTAGGTTCAGATGATAACTATTTCATTCTTTCGTAGAAATTGTACTCTAAAGCTCAGGTACAATGGTGATAATTGGGATTATCTTGATAATCAAGATTGAAGATCACACTCTGGTTTGTTACAGTGCTGTGGAGTTTAAAGAGACTGGGATGGGATGGTAGCAACCTCATGGGAAGGGTCTTGCTACTTCAAAGGTGACTGACAATTACAGGCAATTTTTCTTCAGTTCCGGGGGAGAGGGCAATCTCTTTTGATTGCGATTCATTGTACTCAGAAGTTATGTGTGTGTACATATACCAACTGCCTAAAATACTTTTTCTTGGATCTTAAGTTTCTAGGGTTGATTTGTTTTGAGATGTGAACTGAGGGGGAGGCCAGCAGTTAATGCTATTTTACCACCATTTAATAACACATTAAACTTACAAGTGTCATAAAGTTTTTTCCTTAAGTAAAGTTGTGGTTAAGAACTTTATTTGATATATAACAATCTGGCAGGAAATTCTAACTTGGGTTCTGAATCTGTTGCAGAGGTCCTGATGTTAGGTGAATTTTGATTGTCAAAACTTTGGGAAGTATAAGAGTTCATGATTTGATCATTCTTTATTGGGATCATAATTTAGCCATGTATGACCTCTAAAAATCTATGCCCTTAATGAATTGTTTGAAGAGTGAACTATGTCTCAGTAAAGCTGTTACTTTAAAAATCCATTTCCCTCCTTCATAAAATATCACATTGTTATTTAATTTCAAATTCCGAATTAAATGCAGAGACTAAAATAGAAAACAGTGATGTATAGGACATCATCCTTTTTTCCAATATACATTAAAAAAATAAAAAGACTTAGGTGGTTATTGTTACTCTGTTAGGATGGTTAGTCCATGACTTTAACTTAAGTTAGACCAAATTTTACAGCTGAGATGCCAATACTGGCAAGTGTAACACTGAACTCAAGATTTGGTGTTGATGGTCTTAATTGACACTTTATTACTGTACCTGATTCAGCTTTCACTTTTGAAATGAAAACTTTTAAAAGTCTAGAGTTTCATGTATTTATTATATATCTTGAATTTTAATTATTTTTATATATACCCTTTGCTTGCAGTAGGAAACTTACTCAGTAACTGTGTTTCAGATTCAGTATTGATTAAATATGTCTAAGCTTTATGGTGATCTTATGTAACTAATGCTTTTAACTTTTCAGCTTGCCTAGGGTAGTTAAAAGACGAGTGAATGCTCTCAAAAATCTTCAAGTTAAATGTGCACAGATAGAGGCCAAATTCTATGAGGAAGTTCATGATCTTGAAAGAAAGTATGCTGTTCTCTATCAGCCTCTTTTTGATAAGGTAATGCTTTGTTCTATTTTGTTTTTAATTTAGCCCAAATTCAGGACGATAATAAAGCTCTGTAAAGACAAGCGAACTTGCAGGTGGCAACTGGTTATTAGGTATTTGGGAATCTCAATAATAGCAATTCAAGGTGTGCTATAATTATCCCACATGATTATAAATCTAGCTTAATGAGAAAACAGTTTTTTGCTTGGATGCCAGTGTTTTCATGCAATCTCTTTGAAATCATTTTAGCGATTTGAGATCATTAATGCAATTTATGAACCTACGGAAGAAGAATGTGAATGGAAACCAGATGAGGAAGATGAAATTTCGGTTAGTACCACCTTTTTTTAAGCATGTTTTTATATCCTTGAAATATTTTCTTTATTGGGGCCTCCCTGGTGGTGCAGCGGTTGAGTGCTGCGCTGAGGTGCTGTCGGCAGCGCGCGATACGAGTTCGACGCCCAGCCGGGGAGAATCCCACATGGTGTGGCAGACCTCTCCTGCTGCTCCCCTCAGCAGTATATTTCTGATCTGCCTGTTCTGCTGCCCACTTTGTCTCTGGTGAACCCTCTTGCCGCCCCACGCCTCTGGCCTGTACCCCAGCTTGTGTGTATAAATAAATTTTTAAAAAGAAAAAAAAAGAAATGTTTTCTTTATTCTAAGATATGTAGTGAGTACATGTTTCCCCTAAAACTTTTCCCTACAGCTCATGAACCTAGTGGTTCTTTCTTTGAATAGGTATGGTAGTAGCAATATCCAAAGAAGTCAGGTTTGATAGAGGTAACAGCGGTATTTATAAAATTTGACTAACGAAAATTCTTTTACTGAAATTGGCAATTGGTAATTAGTTGACTTCCGTACTTTTGCCAGTGAATGTAGGTTAAAGGGATATATATGGTTTTATCAAGTCATCTAAATAATAAATGCTATCCTTTATCCAAGGAGGAAATGAAAGAAAAGGCCAAGATTGAAGAGGAGAAAAAAGATGAAGAAAAAGAAGACCCCAAGGGAATTCCTGAATTTTGGTTGACTGTTTTTAAGAATGTTGACTTGCTCAGTGATATGGTTCAGGTAATTATTTTTATAAAATCGCCAGTTCGAAATTTAAATGAATGTGTTGAGAACTTTCTTCATTGTTTACCTTTGTAGAATTATTGCTTTCTTTTGATACAGCTGTTATCTGTAAAAGGAAACTGCAGTCTTGTTAATTGCAATCAAGTAAATTACAATTCATTTTTTAAAATTTGGGAATGAAATTGTCCCATTGATAGTTGCTTGTCATTGACTGGTGCTTTGTTATAGTACCTGTCTTCTGTCTTTAGATGTTTAATGAATTCAGTTATCTTTACCCCAAAAGACTGTTTCAGTCCAAGAAATGTGCATTTTAAAAGAATATTATAAAGATCTCAAACTTGTATAATTGTTACTTTCTCTTGGAAGCCACAACAGATGTTACGTCCTCTGGGAAACTGCCTCTCATAATTAGAAGCGTATCATAAAACACTCCCATCTCCCTGGTAGTCTTATACTGTCAAAATTATTTCAGAACAATGACTGCTTATTATATTTCTATTTTAGCAACGTGTAAAAGAATCTACCAGAAGGAAAGGAGTAAGAGCCGTCAGGAAAAGGCAGCAATTATAATTGGGAAACATTTTTTGAAACAAACACACCTTACTAAGAGTTGGTGTTTTACCTTTTAGCCCATTCAGTCTATATAATGATAATAATACAGTTCTCTGTTTGGTCACTTCTTTCCTACCAGTAGCAGTAGAGGAGAACTTAAATAAATAAACCAGCTTTAGTAGTATAAGCCATAACTCAGAGTAAATTTTAAGGCTCTTATTTATCATCCAAAACTTAGTGTCTCAGCCAACAAAGTGTTTATTGTCCATAACAGAATGTTACCCTTAAATGCCATATTAGATGACTCATTTTAATCTATATTTTTTAATTTGAAGGAACATGATGAACCTATTCTGAAGCACTTGAAAGATATTAAAGTGAAGTTCTCAGATGCTGGCCAGCCTATGGTAAAAGAACTTTAAAATATTTTCAATTTTGTAACACTAGACATTTACAGGTAGATAAGTGTAACTTTGTAGAGGGAGTGGCATTTAAGGGTTAGAGAAGAGGAGTGAGAAGAAGTTTTGGTATTCTTAATTGTTAGGAAGTAAATGTGAATTTACTGATTGAGTGCAGTATCTATTATCTTCACTCTGAACATAAACTGTTTTGGAAATATAGTCATTTCTTGATTGAAAATAGATTTAAAAAATAATAGCAAGGAAACATGAATAAGAAAAAGCTCATTCTATATTAAAAAGCATGTGTTTGGGAATAACATACACGTTAGAGGGTCCCTACTCACCCATGATAAGATAAACTAACAGCTTCTCCCCCAAAGCTATCAGTATTGCATGATGAGTGGGCATTCATTTTTTTTGTTACAGCCAATGGATTCTTATATTGTATGTCCTGAGGTTGGACTTTTTCCTCTGTCCATCTCTAGTTCTAGTCTAAGATTTAAAATCCTCTTAGGGGCTTCCCTGGTGGTGCAGGGCTTAAAAGTTTCACTGATATCAAGCTATTGCCAGCCACTGTGGCATAAGTTTGGTCCCTGGCCAGGGAGCTAGCCCACATGGTGCAGCAGACCTCTCCTGTCTTGCCCACTGCTTCCCTCAGCAGTGTATTTCAGTAGTTCCGATCCACCTGTTCTGCTCCCTGCTGTGTCTGGTGAATTCTCTCACCACCCCCACCTCTGGTATACATTTCAGTTCTTGTATGCATAAATAAATGAAATAAATCTGTAAAAAAATAAATAAGATCCTCTTAGGGTAGAGTGAGGAAGGAAGAGGGTCTTTGGGCCTTTTCAGTTTATTTAGGTGTGCCTGACCTGTTTTCTAAACATGTCATTAATGTAAGTCACTGAAGGAAGTTTTCATTCAGTTTATTTTTAAAGTTTGTTTTGTTTTTTTAAAAAAAATTGAGATTTTTATGGCTTTTTCCCAGAGCAGGAAAAATATCACTTAGAATTTTGTTTATAAAAAGCATATTAAGCCGTATTTACTAAAGCATTAAAATTGATTATGTGGGCCTCCCTGGTGGCACAACGGGTTAAGTCTCAGCCTATGAAGCTATCCACAGCCACTGCAGCACAAGTTCAGTCCCCGGCCAGGGAGATTGCCACATGGCACAGCACCCCTCTCCTTTCATGTCCCCCTGCTCCCATCAGCATTGTATTTCAGTCAATCCTACTGTTTCTGCTCCCCGCTGTCTCTGGTGAATCCTCTCGCCTCCTAACACCTCTGGACTACAGCCCAATTCTTATATGCATAAATAAATAAATCTTTAAAAGAAAAAAAAGAAATTGATGATGTGGTAATTCAGTTTTTATACTTTTTTTTAAACAGAGTTTTGTGTTAGAGTTTCACTTTGAACCCAATGAATATTTCACAAATGAAGTATTGACAAAGACATATCGGATGAGATCAGAACCAGATGATTCTGACCCCTTTTCTTTCGATGGACCAGAAATTATGGGTTGTACAGGGTGAGTTTAATTTTACTTCTCTAATATAGGATGCTTATACCTTTGTTTTATGGTACTTGGTATTTCCCAGTGTTGTATATGCTTGTTACATATGTAACATACATAGACAGTCTCCAAGCTTTCAATAAACTGTTGTTTCAGAAGAACTTAACCATCAAATATTCCAACTGTTTCTCCAAAGGATAACACATCTGTTAAATTTCTTGAGTTTATTCTAATTATAAACACGTTTCTCGAAAAGGGTGGTAGAAATAAAAATGTTCATTTTATACTCATAGAAAGCTATTAACCAATTTCCCTATAAAGTTTGAAATCTATATAAAACATTTCTTTAGAAAAATCTCAGCTCATAGTAATTGAAACTAATGTGTTGTGATTTAAAAAAAAAATTTCCTGGGGCTTCCCTGGTGGCACAGTGGGTTGTTAAGTCGCAGCACTGTGAAGCTGTCCGCATCCACTACAGCACGAATTCGATCCCCAGCCAGGAAGATTACCACATGGCGCAGCAGACCTCTCCAGCTGTGCCCACTGCTCCCCTCAGCAGTGTATTTCAGTCATTCTGCCTGTTGTGCTTCCTACTGTGTCTCTAGTGAATCCTCTCACCACCCCACATCTCTGGCCTGCACCCCATGCACAAATAAATACATCTTTAAAAAAATTTTTCCCTCCTTTTATTTTGGAAGGTGCCAGATAGATTGGAAAAAAGGAAAGAATGTCACTTTGAAAACCATAAAGAAGAAACAGAAACACAAGGGTCGTGGGACAGTTCGTACAGTGACCAAAACAGTTTCCAATGACTCTTTCTTTAATTTTTTTTCCCCTCCTGAAGGTACGTAGTGTTTTATTTGGGTATCGATGGTGGTTCAGTTACAAATTTTATTTAGTTTCTTACTCATTTGAATTTCTTTCTCAATTTTGCAGTTCCTGAGAGTGGAGATCTGGTACGTTGAATTTTTCCTTGTTGAATTTGTTTCACTATGTATAAAATTAAAGGATTGGGTCTCGTAAGTGGTGAAGTGAAATAATTGTTGTTAGCGTTTTGTTCTGAGACAATGCATGGGGAACTGTGTGCATCTGAAAAATCCCATTCAAAATGTTCATTGAGAAATTCTGAAAAAAGACTGTCTTTTGAGATTTATAAATATTGCTATGAGGGACTCATTTTCAAGACTGTAGTAGTTACTAGACTCCTAGCCACATTCTGGTTAGAACTCTTCTGTTATTGCTATTTGTTATTACTGTGGAAATACAGATTGATATTGTGGCCAGGTATGTGACCATATAGCCAAAAACTATTGAATGTGCTTAGCATAGAGCCTAGAATGAGGAACAACCTTTAAGAAGTCTGTATAGGGGTAGACTAGCAGTTCTGTCTTGAATATGTTTTATGTTTGAGGCTTTTTTAAGGCAAAATTAACCAAGGTGATTTAAATAGTTTCATACATACACAGAATTAGAAATTATGTTTATTGGAATAATTTGAGCTAAGTAAGGTTTAGACTAGCTCTGCCAAGTATTTTGCCTAAAAAGAGTAATAACTGGCTTGACTCAAAAGTTTTTATAGGATAAAAATGGAAATTATAAACTGTTTATCGTATTTAGTAGTTGTTTAGTATCGTAGAACTAAAGTAGGATCATTTTAATTTGAATGACATTGGTACCATTTCTGTGCTTTGCCACAAAATAGAAATCCTAGATTGACTTAATATTATCTTTATCAAGTGGGACTCCTCATTTGGTGTTTTATAACTGCCTTGGGTATTGTAATTTAGAAGTATAAAATAGTCCGCTGTGATCTTTTATTATGTGCCATATACTTAATGTTAGTTACCAAAGCTTGAGATTCAGTCTTACTACTTGATCCTATTTGGTGTTACTCTTTTTTCTTTTTTTAAATTTTTAATTTTTTTTTAACTTTAAAAGAAAAAATGCAGTTGTAACAAAGTTGCTTTTATATTTTATTGGTAAACCAGGAAAAAAAAAAACTAAGTCATAGTTCAGTTTTAATTTTTATTTCTTAAAATATCTGAATGTGTACACTGGTCTTCTGACTTAGCTTCATTTTATTAAAAATCTTGTAAAACTAGGGCATATGTAGATGACTTTGGCCACGCATATAAGCTAAATGAAAAAAGTTAAAAGTGAAGTTCAGAGTTTCTCCATATGATTTAAACTGTGGAGTCTTGCATATGCAACTTAACAAAGTTAATGAATCTTGTGCTTTTTTTATTAAAAAAACAACAACATAAACATAGGATGATGATGCTGAAGCCATCCTTGCCGCAGACTTTGAAATTGGTCACTTTTTACGTGAGCGTATAATCCCAAGATCAGTGTTATACTTTACTGGAGAAGCTATTGAAGATGATGATGATGATGTGAGTAATCTGAATCCTGCTGTGAAATTCTTTGATGGGGGTAAAATTGGTGAGAGATGTGATTTTTTTTTTTTTTAAGATTTATTTATGCATGCATGCAAGTTGGGGTATAGACTGGAAGTGGGGGGGAGGGTGAGAGGATTCACCAGAGACAGAGTGGAGAGCAGAACAGGCAGATCTACTGAAATACACTGCTGAGGGGAGCAGTGGGCAAGGCAGGAGAGGTCTGCTGCGCCATGTGGGAATCTTCTGGCTGGGGATCGAACTGTGCTGCAGTGGGTGCAGATAGCGACAACCCATTGCGCCACCAGGGAGGCCCGTGATTTTTTTTTTTTTAATTACTTAAAAAATATAATTTTTTTTAATTACTTAAAAATAATTCAGTTAGGCTAATTACTGATGTCCTTTAAAAACTTTTTAATTGTTATAAAGAGGTTCTCTTAGAATCTTTGGGTTTGTTTAGCTGCTAATAGGAAAATTATTGTGAATAAGTAGCATTTCATTGATAAGTGTTAAGGCAAAGTTAGACTGCCCTGAAATCTTTGAATGTCTTTTTGTTGCTAAATGGTAATGCTCCAGTGGGCTTTAGCTCCTTTTTGTGAACTGCGTCCCACTTATAAGTACCAGCAAATAATACTTACAGTAGTAGTTGTCTTCTCTTTATTTTTTAAAAAATATATCAAGTTTAGATTATGTCATTAATTAAGAGGTTCTTGTAGCAGTTTTCCTTTAAAATCATTCACTTTAGGGGAAAGTATCTTTCCTCTTTTGAGACTATTAATGGGCACAATAACAGATGTAACTAATGCTGCTCTCAAATATTTGTTAGCTTTATTCAAATTTCACCCTTTTCTTCCCTTTTTAGTATGATGAAGAAGGTGAAGAAGCGGATGAGGTAATGTTTACCAAATGAGCAAATAATTCTCTGTTTAAAAAAATCGAGAGACTTGTGTATTCCTTTACTATAATCATTCTGTGATACGGGATAAAATGTTTTTGGAAAAAAATATGATTTTAGAGTTCAACAGCCAAACAATGTATGTATAAGGTTTCAATAAATAAATTGCTACACTCAGAACATTTTTTTTTATTTCAAATAATTCTGTTCTGCTGCAGGGTTATCAGCTCTTTGAAGAAGTCAAAAGCTGCAGTAAACTTTTTCAACGTTGGCTGCAGTAAATCTTTTCAATAAAAGCTGTCTGGATGTCTCAAGTTGTGTTGGGAAATTTTTCATATTAGAAGCTTTCAAATTAAATTGCATTGTCACCAAACTGTAATCATGAAAATCTGTTGACCTATAGCGTAACTTGTATTAAATTCTCCCTACGTTATGAGCCATTTCTTCCTACTGTGTACCTACTTCATGGATGCATTTTGAACTTTAATATAGGAAGGGGAAGAGGAAGGAGATGAGGAAAATGATCCAGACTATGACTCAAAGGTGAGCAAAATTAGTGCTTTTTATTAAATTCAAGGCTGGTTAAGTAAGAGTTGGATGTTTTTGAGTATAAAATTAATTTTTGTCCACTAAGATCTTTAATAAAAACCCACTGGATAAATTTTTAATTTCCCCGGACATGCATTTCAACAAAACAATTTTAATGCATCGTTACTAAGATTTTTTTTTTCTTGGTTTCTACCTTTTCAGGTTAACTAAACTGTAGGATTCTATTTTAGTGGCCCATTGTCTTGGACATTTTTTTCCTTTTTTCACAGTTCTTTAGAAGAGCTTTAAAGTATTTATTGCTCGTATTGTTAGGTTTTCCTTCCAAAGAAAAACTTTTAAGCGAAAATCAGTTTTTGAATCATTTGAGTGCAGGGGAGTGCTTGAGAATAAGGGAAGCAGTATTGTATTTCCCCAACCACTTCTACTCTCCATCTCTGCCAGTCCCAGTCTGTTACTCATGGGAAGTTGTCATATCAGGACTAATAAAGGTCTTTATACCCCACAAAATAAATGAACATTATCAGAATTTATTTGAAACTTCTGGGTTCTCTTTAATGCATTTACTCATTTGCTAAATGTAAAATATCCAGGAGATGATTTAACCTACTATGCAGGTAAGAGAGGGTAGTTAAAAATAAAAATACTTAAACAGGTAAGAATTACTCCTTAACAAAATATGAATGAAATTAGTATTTATGATTAACTGTTCTTTTAAAAAGGCAAAAATAACTGATAATTGATTTATTATGTCTTTGTATTGGCTTAGTGTGTCTCATTTTATAAATTCCATTGCACAGTGTAAAATTTGGGCTTTATTTTAACTTGACTAATATTTGAATCAATTGTTATCCTTGCTGTACCATTTTTGGGGGACCAAAATTTGACAGAACAGTGAGATGTTGTTGTAATAAAGATAGTTACTATTGAAAAATATACTGAAGCAGGTAGAGAAAGATAGATTGACTTGTTGTTTTCCTTTAACAGAAGGATCAAAACCCAGCAGAATGCAAGCAGCAGTGAAGCAGGATGTGTGTGACCTTGAGGATAACCTGCACTGTAATAGCCTAAACACAACTATTATTTACTTACAGCCTTATGTTTTTGTATTGATAGTCAGTACTTTTTTTTTTTTAAGAAAGGAACAGACATTTTAAAGACCAATTTGTTCTACTTAGCATTTTAACTATAGTTTTTTTTGCCAGATATGTTGAAGGCACAAATTCTCTCACGCATGTTCATTCATTGCTACATAATTTGGTTCTTCTGGAGTATTTCTGTCATATAACTATTAGATTACAGTTATGATAATGAACAAAACTGTTAAACATATTTTTGCTTCACCAATTTTTTTCCTGAAGAACCAAAGTTTATTTTTCAGCTGGTAGTTGAGTGGATTTAAGTTTGCTTGCATTAGCTGTGCCTTTCATTATTTTGTTAAAGAAATCTGTGACTTATATTGAGACTATTCATCATTAAGGGAGAAAACTTGCCAAGAGAAATATATGGTTAAGAATTTCCAGTAAGACCACATCTAGTACATAGTTACTGTTTTTTTCTTTTTCTTTTTTTTTTTTTTTGTCTTAGGTGCAGGTTTAACTGAAAGAAACCTAACTTACTGTTTGGTTATTGGTTACCACAGGGAGGTGAATAAAACATTTTCAGAAGTTAACTTCATTATTTAAGTGTACTTCTAAATTTAACCTCCATTAACTAAGCATCTTTTCTTTGTGGTAGGGTCTACCTTCTGCTTCCCTGGAAAGGATGAATTTTCAGCTTTTGACAAGCCCATTTCAAGTTTTTGTTGTTGTTTGTGTGTTTGCTTGTTTGTTTTTGCAGCCTAAAATAAAAATGTCAAAATATAATTTTAGTTCTCATCAGATAATGTCTTAATTTGTACTAATTCAGGTAGAAGCAGAGCCTTGCTTGAATTAACATTGTACCCAGTTTACCATATTATTGATGAAAAGGGTGCCATTAAGAGGTTCTACACCCAGAGAAAGTGTAAAAAATCACAAGACAAAACCTTAAGTGATACAGTATTTTATTTAGAGAAAGGTTAAATTTCTTTTGGTTAGAACCAGAGGGAAGGCACCAAACCTCTGTGGTTAAATTTCAGTTCTCATCGCTTGAAGTATGAGTATGTCATTTACCCACTCTGCTATTTACTATGTATTAAAATGGGTAGTACTGTTTACTTAAACTACCTCACAGATGTGTTAAGGCATGTTAAGTTAAATTTTTCATTAAAAGCTCAAATTTGACCTATTTGTGCCACAAGTTTGATAATTCAGAATTTTATTTGTACCAGAGTTTGATAAATTAGGTGTAGACTGGAAACCAAAAGTTTTACTCTGTTCTGGATCTGGTTTAGGCAACGCTTGCAGACTTCGTGTGGCTCATACTTTAATAGAAGTAGATAAATGAACAACTATTTCAGAAGATCCAGTCATTGTTTTCTTATATTGTAGTTATGGACCATATTGTAGTAAGTACTACAGATATCATGGGACTAAATAAGACAATTTTTAAGAAGAAAAATTTGCCATTTAAATTTGAGATTGAAGAGTCACATTTAAAATACCTCAGGCTAATTACTGTTAATTTTTTGTGATGAACTTAAAAATTTTGACAGTGAGGGTAAAGCAACTAGATTGTAATTACAGGACAGTTTAGAGTTCTAATATAATTACATTGGGTCCATTTTTAGAGGTCCATTTTCCTTTTTGAAAATCTAGTCTTGGGATGTGAATGCATTTTTGTTCATTGTATAGTGCTGTCCCATTCCTTTCCTGAGATTTTTAACTACTGGAAATCCTTAACCAAGCAATAGTTTGTAGGGAAAAAATGTCATGAAAGCACCATATGTTTTTCCTTTTCTTTTTTTCAAAATGATTTTTGTTTTTAATTAGACATGCTGACTTTTTGTTTTGGTACCTATAGCTCATGTGAACACAGCTTTTTCTGAACTTCAAAATTTTTAATCTGAAGATAGAATCCCATTTTTAATGAGAAAGTAGCAGCAAAACCACTACTTACCCCATTTCTTTAGGAGATAGGTATTGCCAAAGTGAAGGGATAGATATTTTGTTTTGTTACGTATGTGGGGGATTTGGTTTGCAGAGGTGTTGTTTTTCTTTAATAAAGTTGGCGTTCCAAGGGATATCAGTGTTCATCTATGCCATTTCTCCAGTTCCAAAACATTTTAGAAATTCGGAATATGTAACTTGAAATCCTTAATAAAATTTGCATTTAATTTTATAAAACGTACTGGTGATATTTTGGGGTTTTTTTTGTTTTCTTTTTGATTTTATTTTTTTAAAATGAGAACCTACTTTTGGCGGGGGAGGAACAGATATTTAGAAATAGGATATTTGTGCTTGGGCCATTATAGCGTGTAAATTTGTATAATTTTAAGGGCAACCTCATAAACCCTTCTGTAAGTAGAGTTATTGGAAAACTAGAATGAAAAGGAATTCTACAGTTCCTGCAGAATTGTTCTCTCAGTTACTGACATTATTGAGACCCTTGAGATTTTGTCTTTAAGTTTTCAAGTTTACCCTTTACAAATGATAAAATCCCATAAAGTTGCCTATAAAGTAATACTTTGGTCAAACAAAATTATGAATGTCATTTTACGGTCACAAATATGACAAGCAGAACAGCTATATAAGTTAGTTTAATGTGGATGTCTGAAAGATTAGTATCTGAATTCTTTCAGTATTTCTGTGACATGAAAATAATTCAGTTGTGTGGAATTGTCTGCAGAGTGATATTCTAAAAAAAATGGGATTCTACCTCTTTTTAGATTATTTAGTTACCAATAAATCTGGAGACATTAGTTTCAAAAGAAATATTTTTATTCTGTGACTAGATTAATGATACTGATTGGTGTATGATAAGGCCCCTTAAGATAACACTGTTTATGTTCACTGCTGCTTGTAATACATTATGAGTTGTGAGTTTATATCTGAGTTGTGGGCCCATTCCCATTTTAAAAATAATACTTTGCATTAGTGTTTGTGAAAACCTTATGGCACCATGCAGATATACTAATCTATTTAATATTCTTTGAAAGCTTGGTTTAGAATTTGAGTCCATTTTTTATGGGTTAGTCTTATAAAAATCTTAGCCTTTATATTTTTGACTATTTAAATCAAGGAAAATTATTTTAAATGTACAGAATAAACGCATAGTTTAGAAGCTTATAAATGTTCTATCTTCATAGGATCTTTAGGAAAGAAATGCTAATTCAGTTTTTTTTTTAATCTCCACTGTATATATAGTTGGTAATTGTGAACTGGACTTTATTTTGAAAATAAGATGTGCTCATAATTTAGATAATTTGCTACTTGCAGCACTAAATCTAATAGCTGAAAAGTATATGTAAATGATGGTGGAATTAACTGAGATTAACTTGTAGATGTATATTGGTGGTTTTTGTATACTAGTTTAAAAATCCAGATATTAAACTATAACCTGGTTAAAAGCCAAGTTCTTGGACTGATTAAGGCTCATCTGTGTTAACCTCAGAGAAACATCTTGTTGGAATGTGAAATTATTTGAAGGGTTAAGTACTTACGAGAAATTTTAATTGATTTGTTCAGTTATTATTAAAAAAGTGTACTTTGTATTCTGTTTGACATAACTGCTTTGGAATTTTTCATATAAAAATTGATGTATTGACCATTCTTAGGTATAAAGTGAGAAATAGAGCCTAAAAATTTAGAAATGTCAATTGCCACCCAGAAATAAATTGTCCAGATGCTGAATTTTCATGTTGGAAATTGAGGGTAGCTTTTGTAGATAACTTTTTTGTTTTGAATTTTACTATTTTGAAACTCAATTTTGCTTTAAATAAAGACAGTACTTTTAGTTCTTCCTGTATCTTAGCCTTAAAACAAGAAGGAACTCCTGGGGGATAAGAGACCAAAAATACAAGTGCCAGTAGTTGACAAGTGTCTCAAAACATTGTAAACCACCTCTTTATAGGATATCTCAAGTGAGGGTGACCTTTCAGAAGATAATTTTCAAACTAAGGATAGACAAAGCCATTTGAATGTAAGAGCATCTGAGTTAGCATTCTCAGGACTAGTTAGAAATTAGGTGAAGTATTTTAGCTTTATCAAAATAAGGGGTGAATTTTTAAATTTAATGACTTGAAAGTTATTTGTAATAGAAGTCACATTCAATTTTTTTCCAGGGTGATCCTTTATCCATACTGCCACTTTTCTCTGAAATCATGATGGTTGAAAGAATTCTACATTGCATACTCAAATCACCATATGTATTTTGCTGCTAGCTCTATATTTTTGTGTATATATACACACTTCTTGTAAACTGACAAATTTGCAGATACAGTGTTATGCTTAACTGCCTTCCACTCCCACCCCCAGCCTCCCTGCTGTTTTTCTCAGTATGAAGGTGTTCTTATAGGATCACAATACAGTCAAATCTTAATCAGAAAATCTTAACCATGAAATCACAACCCATTCAATGATGATTAAACGAGCCTAGATTTGACAAGTGTTACTCTTTTCAAGCTGGTTTCTGTGTATTTTTGTTGTATCTTGCCTCTTTTGAGCTCTTACACGACTTCTAGCTCAAAAATTTTCTGGTCTCAGACTTTTTTTCTTTTGGTTCCAACACTGAAATTGGCTTTTTAAGGATCCCTTTTAATGGGGAATGGTATTTAGAAACTAAGTGCTGGATGTCCTTGGGATAATCTTGTTTCAGAAACACTTGGGAGGTATGTTAGAAACATTACCTATAGGTGGATGCAACACAATATGATTTTTCTTATCCTTAGCCCGCTTTTGTATTATGACTACTATAAGGTGAAGTTAGAAGCTGAGCTAACTGGAAATTGTAGATGAGGGTGCTCTGCAGGAATAACAAACCATGAATAAAATTGGAAAAGATAAATTCTTAATGAGAAAGTAATCCACGTATCAGGTATTGTAGGTGATCAAACATAGGTTTCAGTGTTTTGATGCCTAGCTTGAGAGTAATAGTGCTTGAGATACTTGGAGGCTATTTGATACATACAAATGTGCCTTTTAAACATGAGGACCTTGAATTTGTGGTTGAAGTCAACAAATGGTTTTAGAGCTCTAGCCATAGTTTTGTTTCCTTTTTGCTTCCAAAGGTAAAATTGGTAAATAAAACCTATGGGCCCCCATTTCAAAAGTTTGTGATGTAAAAAAAGGAAAACAAAAATGGTTTGCTGCATTTACCTAAAATCAAGCTAGATTTTAGAAAATGATTGTTTTCATTTACTGATTCTATGATCTGGGGTAAAGAAGTCTGGTTATATTTAGATGTCTCGTTCTTCAGAACACCAGCTTGTCTTTTAGTCTGTTCTCTCCAGCCCTAACGTTTATTGGGAGCGCTGGATATTGGAATGGGCAGTCCTGCGGGTGGGCAATGAGATGGTGTCGGTCTTGAGAACCTGTGCTTTTACACTTGGGTTTGGCCACTCAGTGTATCAAAACGTCTTGATTTTGCTGTTCTGTTGACTTGGTGAATGGACCTAAAACCTTTAGTTCAACTTCGACATCAACATCCCAGTGTATCCAACCTGCATTTGTACTTGCACAATGTTTCAGTTCCTCTCAACTAGACTCCCTGCCACCTGGAGTTTGTGTGTATACCATGGTACTTTAACATACCAATTCTTTTCTGTTACATGAATATCTACTTTTGTGAATACTCAACTTTTAAAAAAAGATTTATGAATACAAGAGCTGGGGTGTAGGCCAGAGGTGTGGGGGGTGTGAGAGAATTTACCAGAAACTGGGGTGCAGAACAGGCAGATTGGGAATACTGCTGAGGAAGCAGCAGGGGAGACGAGAGGCCTGCTGCGCCATGTAGGTCACCTCCCTGGCCGGGGGTCGAACTTGTGTTGCAGTGGCTGCAGATAGCTTCGTAATGCTGAGACCTAACCCATTGTGCCATCAAGGAGAATACTCCTGAACTGGGTTTACCAGTTCAAATATGCTAGGGATGCTTGCTCACTATTGAATTTCTCAAGTTACAGTACTGGGTCTGGAAGATGAAGGATTAAGCAAGTTTTTTCATGTACTTTAATCTTTATCTGAACACTGCCTACTGTATCACCCATACATAATACTGTGTGGGAACATGCAAAAAGATAAATGATTTTCATGTGAAGATATTTAGAGGTCCTTGTAGTTGACATCCTGAATCACTGTGAAAGAACCAATAAGTACTGGATTGTGTACTCTAAATTCAATGGGAGTATGAGAATGTGGAGCTTAACCAATTTCCTCATACTGCATAACAAAAGTAACGATGCCTTAAAAGATCAAGATTTTGCTGGCTTGTGTAGGGTAGTTTGTTTTTGTACTACTTACACGGTCAGCTGTTGAAGGCTAGAGATAGGAATCAAGGCTTTTATGCACAGGTGGTTGGTTCTAGATGAGACCTCAGCATGTCATTCTTTGACATGCCTAATTGCAATGGTGGCTGAGTTCCAAGAGCTTGTCAGCTAGGTTGTATCCTTTTTATGACCTACCCTGAGAAATTATCTAATGTACTGACTAGCACTAGTCAAAAAACCCCAGGCTGATGGGAGTGGACTACATCCCAGTTTTGAAAGAGTGGAAGAATACTGTAGTGGCCACAAGTTAACTTTTCTTTCTCTCTCTCTTTTTTTTTTTTTTTTTGAAATACCATTTGCTGCAATGGTAGTTTCCAAAATGACCAGAAACACCAGGAAAGGTTAAGTTAAATGCCTACGGGAAAAATTACTCTCATCAAAGAAGGTTGTTAGCCTATTGGAAAAATGACCATTATATTGGAATCTTGCTTGGAATTCTTGGGCAATTGAGATTCCCAAATGTGTGGGTAATTAGCTCATTCTGAAAAATGTCAAGTTTGGCAAAGCTTAAGTATTAGCTGACCACAAACTATAGATTTCTTTCAAGGGTTACAGAGAGTTCAAATTTAAAAAAAGTACATTTTTTAAAAGATTTATTTATGCATACAAGAACTGAGGTGTAGGCCAGAGGCATGGGGTGGTGAGAGGATTTGCCAGAGACAGTGGGGAGCAGAACAGGCAGATCTGCTTTAGTACACTGCTGAGGGGAGCAACAGGCAAGGCAGAAGAGGTCTGCTGTGCCATGTGGGAAGCTCCCTGGCTGGGGATCAAACTTGTGCTGCAGTGACTCTGGATAGCTTCATAGTGCTCTTGTGCCATCAGGGAGGTCCAACACAATAATCTTTAATTCGTACTTCTGAAAGACCCAAAATGTGTATTTAAGGTAATGGAAGTAACACCCTATTTAATCTTCATACTTAAAACCCCCTTTTCATCTAACATTACGTATGTTTACTATCTAGGCCATATGGTTGATTTGTGTTGGGTCCGGTATTTGGTGTCACTTCTTTGGCCTCCGCCTCTGCTCCTACCTCCTCTGAGACCTGCATTAGCTTCCTTACTGATAATCTTGTGCACACATCTAATGACTGGTAAAATAAGCTGGAGATTTCAGACTATTAGAGGCCAGTGTTACTATGGACTTACTTTGAAATAGCATTCAGACTTTCTTAGCCTCACGAAATTTGCATACATACATTGATTGACAAGCCAAATAGTATGTGGTTTAAATAGTCTCCTTTGTGTAAGTAGACTCTGGGACTGGTGTGGGAGCCTTTATAGTTTCAAAGAGGCTTCCATCTGGTGTCTTTGACACTGCTTCATTTTTTAAGGTTTTAGTGTCTTAAATGTGTGCGGCACCTTTGTCATGTCCAATTTTGAGTTGGCACCTGAGGCCGAAGTGGGTGAGACTTCTGGCCTCTATTATCTTTAATGAAGAGCCTGGGATTTGTACTTAGAACATCAGCCCTAGACATAAGCTGAGCTTATTAGAGTTTGGGAGAGTGCACATTGGCCAACTATACTGAAGAGCTTCAGATTTAGAAATGATTTGTTTGCTCAAAAATATCCTGAAACAGAGCAAAAAATACATTTCAGAAATTTAAAAACCCTGGAAAGGTAATTTAGGAATTACAACCCTTTGGAGTCAAAGCCTTCATCCAAGGCTTTCACTCGCAATACCTTTCCCAGAATGAACTGTGAGTAGAAGAAAAGAACAGAAGTTTCTGATCCATCAAAGTATGCTAATTGTTATTCAAATAATGATTTACTTAAGCATATATATAGTTGGTATTTATGAGTTGTGGGATGTTGTCTCTTAACGGGGATTTGTTTTTTTCTGGTAGTTTTAGTGGCAGTGTGAAAGCTTGCCATGAAAATATTTCCTGTGTCCTATTTTTGGTAAAAATGTCCCCTCCATCTTGATGGGCCTGGCTACTTCCAAAGAGCATATTCCTTTTATCCTCTAGTTGTCCTGTCATCTGTGATACAGCCTCCATAGTCCAATTACTTGATCTACAAATCTAAGTTCCCCATTTGCACCACCCAAGCAAGCTTATACCACCTTTTACCCTTCATCCAATTTTTGAAAGGAATTGTTTGCATTTTGTCAAAAGGATCTTTGCTCATTTACTGAATTTGTTTTTTTACAGATACCAATAATGATTAAGTTGAATATATGCTCAGACTATATTATGTGTTTTGTTGGAAAGAAGATTGTAAAAGGGAATCATCCTTGCCCAAGTGGTTATCAACCAGTTTGAGTTAACAACAGAAACATTACCTAGGTTGAGAAGTATATTTAGGAAAGAACACTAGGTGCTATAGGTTTCTGATCGAGGGCTATTCTGCCAGGGCAGTGATCATAATAAGTTCAGTACTTTTCCTGTCAGTCACTGTGTAATATCTGATGATTCTGCCACCCCCAAGACCTAGAAATCAAGAGTACCAATATAGTTGTAGCTGTTCACATGACAGCATTATACTGGTTCTTCTCAGTCTCCTGTATCTTCTTCCTGGTCAAATGTATTATCACCTATATTCTGAATTTATTGCAAAATTAAGTTCGTGCTTCACTCATTTCTCACTTCTAGTTAGTGTTGTTACTTTATTAAACATCCTCAATGTTTATGTGGACTGATAGAACTGAAGCATTAGTATATTTCCAGCCAAAACACAGTTAAACCAGTCTAGTTGTCAGTCAGCGCTTAGTCTCCCCTCATGATCTGCTGTACTACTAGGTACAGTAATGAAAATACTGCCACTGAAGATTTGTTAATGATCAGATAGGTAGTGGTGGAATATGAATAGGAAAGAACTCAGCCAAAGGAAACCTAAGGTAGGATTTGAATCAGACTTTGAAGGATAAAGTTGGGGTTTGGTGAAGTGAAGAGTGCAAGTAGTGAGTGTTGGGAGCTCACTTAAGAGTTTAAATTG
Organism: Scalopus aquaticus; assembly: GCA_004024925.1. Lineage (NCBI taxonomy): Eukaryota > Metazoa > Chordata > Mammalia > Eulipotyphla > Talpidae > Scalopus > Scalopus aquaticus. The sequence goes on from PVIJ01004267.1 coordinate 83,367, forward strand.
TACAGGCAAGTAGGATTTATTCTGTGGAAGGCTCTCCCTGCAAGGGTAAGGCATTAAAATATAAACGAGAGGTGATTCAAAGTTTTCTCATTTTAGGAATAGGACTGGTGCAAGATACCATAGGATAGTATGGATTCAGGTGATTAGGCTATCAGAAGAGGCTCAGTGGGAGAAGTGAGGGCTTACATGGTGCTATTATATCAAATTGGGATGAATAAAGAGCTGATTACTTATAACCAATACATGGGTTACATGTCAGACAGTAACGTGCTCTTAGCTGTGTTACACAGGTTGGTCACTAGGTGGCAGCAGTTCATCAGTAGAAAGGGTGAGCCGTTTTAAGAATCCTGCAGTTTCTCCTTGATTCTACTGTGGATTGCAAATTTTGTAATCCAGTTGTAAATGAAAGTAAACATTCTTTAGTAACATTTTCAAGTCCTCTTCAGTGCCTCTACCAGTATTGACTAATGGACTTGTAAGCAAGTAGTTTAACTGCCAAGTAAGAAACTTACCATTTCAATTACTGTGTTTCTCGTACTTCTAATAACTTTTACCCCAAAAAAAGGACGGTGGCTTATGTAAATAAGTCTCACAATATCAAGTTGCATTTTGTCCAGAAGAGAGAGGTTTGTAGAGGTTTGTAGGACTTACTCTAGTGAGTATCAGATGTACTAACATTTACAATTCAAAGATAGCTAGCATGTGTTGCATTTTAAAAACACCAAATAAATACTGCTTTTGGATGTTCTTTCATAAAGTCCTATTACAAAACCTTTAAAAGTAGGGTGTGTTATGAAAATTTGTCAAGAGGATCTTACAACATTGATTTTTACGACTAGGGCTTCTGAATTCACTACTGTATGCCAAGAATTATTCTGGATGATTGGAATAAGTCTAAACAATGATCCTTGTCCTCTTAAAGAGCTTGTGTTTTAGTAGGAAAGGAATAGAAATAAGCACTAGGCATACTATATTTTTCAATAATATGAAAATAGTGCTATAGAAAAAATGAATTGGGTGATAGAATTTTAGATTCTATCTAAAAATTGGAATTGGGATAGGGCCTCACTAAGATGACATTTGGGCAAAGACTTGAAGTGATTGGGATGACCATGGCTGCTGTGTTGGAAATGGAAAGTGGGATTACTGCAGTCATTCCAGGGAGAGAGGATGGAGATTTGGATGAAGGGGTGTTAATGAATGGAAAGAGTACAGATGTAGTTTGAGTCTTAACTAGTGGGATTTCCTGATTTAATTTGTGGGTTGGTTATTGAAAGAAATCGGTAAAGGGTTACTTACTTCAAGACAGCCATTCTAAACATTTGCAGTCCTGGGGCAAGATTATGATGGAGATCCCGACAGTTCAGTATTTGTTAATTGGAAATACATCTAGTGCTGCTATCTTGATCTTCATAAGTAGCTGGAAGTAACAGGTGTAGATTTTGAATTTTTAAAAATTCAGTAGCCAGAACATTACTTGTGAACAGAATAGATCCTCAACTTATGTCCCACCCTTTTGTTCCCATCCTTGGCTCTGAAAAGGCAAGGGGCCCTTTTCCACATGGTAGCAGCCTGCATCTTCAGAATCTTCTCCCCTTGCACACCACTGCACATGTAGCAGATAATGCATTCCCTGGAATATTAAGGCAGATCCTTAGTGCATGGAGTGTATTCTTGAATGATTATGAGCTCCATATAGACACATTTAACTTTGACTTACAATGAGGACCTTTTAGTTTCAAGGACAGTACTGCTCCAAGGTTTTAGGCCTGAGCAATGGTACAGGTGGAGTTGTTATCTATTGAGAAGGGCTGCTGATAAAGGAGGTCTGAGTAAGGAGGTCAGTTTGGGAGCACATATGTTTGAGCTTTTGATTAGACCTCTAAACAGTACTGTAGAGAAGGGTTTAAAAAAATTAGAGGAATACTGGCATGTAATAGAACAGAAGGCTGATTTTCATTCTAACCATTCTAACCAGCTAAAGCTTTTTAAAACTAGAAGCTTTGACTCCACACCCTTACTGAAGCAGTTCCAGCTGGGAATTTGTTTTAATCCATCATGTAAACATGTGAATTCCTCCATCATATCCAAAGTGCTACTTCATTAGCAAAAGTTTTATGAAGCCTATTTTTTAGGGACCTAGAATCCCCTGTCTGTCCAGTAACTTACTCAGTGAATGCATTCAGTATGTGTTATCTTTCCTGACAGGTGAGCAATTTTTTAATATTTTTTCTCTGGTAACAAGCAATGAGATACAAATTAGGGAATCCTTGGCACATAGATATTATTGAAGATGTTGTGTCTGGATAAGATCAACCTGGGAGTGAGTTTAGATAAAGAAGATTTTCCCAAGGTCTGAGCTCTGGAACACGCCAACATTAAAAAGATTAGGGGGAAGAGGAGGAACCTGTAGAGGAGATTGAAATTAAGAAGGTAGAAGGAAAATTAAAAGTGATGTCCTTGAAGTCAAATGAACTCTCCAAAGGGAGAAAATGGTCCACTGTGTTAGATACTGCTGATAGATAACTTGCTTGATGCAGCCAGTCATAATAGGCAATTTGAATCAGTCGTCTCAAATTTGTTACCAAAGTAATAATTTTGTCAGCTAACTCTAAACTATAGTTAACTTTTTTTAAAAAAAGATTTATTTATGCATACAAGAGGCGGGGTGTAGGCCAGAGGTGTGGAGGGAGGTGAGTTGATTCTCCAGAGACAGAGTGGAGAGCAGAACAGGAAGATCTACTGAAATATACTCCTGAGGAGAGCAGTGGGCGAGACAGGAGAGGTCTGCTGTGGCCATGTGGGAAGCTCCCTGGCTGGGGATCGAACTTGTGCTTCAGTTCAGTGGCTGCTATTAGCTTCATAGTGCTGAGACTTAGCCTCCTGTGCCACAAGGGAGACCCTAAAGGATAGTCAGCTTTTCAGTGCTATTTGTAGATTTTTGTTTAGTTACAGCTGAAGTTTTAGTGTTGGGGACCGTGGTGGGAAACAGTTATTTCCTTTAATTCATTTCCTGTGTTCCTGTGAATTTTGTTCTCTTAAAAATTGCTATACAGCCATTTTTGTGATATGATGGTGGTGACTATTGAAATAAGAACAAATTTGCCCCTGGTCCTATACACTTCCAATGAGTGCACTGTGGTACCAGAGAGCATATTGTAGACTTAACCCTGAGCTACTCACAAAATCACAATGTGAAATACCAAACTGGAAATTCTGAGTTTAAAAGGTTTAAGTGCTGAAAATCATGCTGCTGGTTCAAACATTTAAAGTAATTTAGAATAGAATGCATTTGTTGTCTCTCAACAAATCTCAGAGTATTAGCTATCTTAAAGCCAAACATAATGAGTTTCTCCTAAGAGACTGGCTTGGTCTTCCAAATTAGCACATCTTTTATTCAGTCAAGTTTGTATTATATGATACATTATATGATATGATACATTTTATGTATCATATCTGTTGAAAATGTATTATATGATACATTTTCCCATATGATAGGTCTTTCCCAACTACCCCGGTCACCAGAGACTGAATTGCATACTTAAAGGAAGTATCCTTTCCAGATGAGTTGAAGAATGCCATTCTGTTAAAAAGATGAACAGCTGGTCATGTAGAAATTCTCTGGAATGCTCACTTGTTCTACAAAGGCAAGGAAAGAACTGAGAAGTAGGGTGTAAGATCTGTTACTGGGATACAGGATTTTTCTTTTCCTTTTTTTTTTTTTTTTAACACAGTCTTACAAATTTCAATAATTGCTTTCTTAAAAGGTGGCTAATCCATTAGCAATGTTAAGGCCCTGAGAACAGGTCAAGTGCAATTCATTGAACCTAGATTGATCTAGAATTGTCTCATCTGCTAAAACATTGTACCTTAGATTAAGATTCAGGACCTTCTACATGTATTTATCCTTTGTTCTCAATTACCTTCTATTAAATGGGAATTTGTTAGCATGACACAAAGAATTGTACTTTTGCTCGGCTCTCCAAGCTCATCTCTCACTCCCTCTTTTCTTTCTTGAATTCTTTGCTTCCTCCACTTGTAACTAGCAGGTGAGCTAAGCACTCCCATTTTCTTCCTTAGGCACAAGCAATAAGCAGCTTTTCCTCTTACTCTGGCCAGCTCTGACTTGTCCATCCGTCAAGGGATTGTGCTTCCTATCCTCACGGTTGGTGGTTCTGTTGGGGTTCTGTTTAGTGAATTTCCCCCTCCCCAAAAGGTTTGCTTTTGGTTTTGGTTTATGTTCAATTGTTCCCCAATATTTCTGTAAAAAATTTCAATATGGGAGTAGGGCGAATAGAGCATTGCCTTCCCCAGTCACAGATAAATGAGATTCCACAACAGAGATCTGACCTGTTGGGTGATTGAAAAGAGGAAATTGAAGCCCATCTGCCATTCAGTGGGCTAAGTTGTGCTTTGAAGTGTGGGGTCTCAACACGCATTTAAGAGGTAACTGGTGAGATGTTGCAGGGTGTATGGATGGATCAAGAAAAATTGGAGAGGTGGTGACCCCGGGTAAAAACAGGCTAATGTTTCACCTCTAGGTCGATAAAAGGAAGCAGAACAGACGTGGGCCAGCTTCCTCTGTCCCTTCCAAATGGGACAGACGGTAGCGCTATTGTTTCAACAGTTGTCTGTTTTGTACCGAGAAGAGCTGGTTAATGACCATGAGCTACTGTGGTGTCAAGATACCGTGTCCTCTCGGCCTTTGTGCACTGGGATGTTTACAAGGGTCCGGGGGAGGCACACTTCCGCCGGACTCTGGCAGGAAAGCCTTACTCGCAGCCTTCTTGCTCGCCCAAGGCCAGGGCATGGATCTGTGGGATCTCAGATCAGGGCGAAACCCCAGGGCTGGTCCCGCAGCCAGAGACTTGTTCACGGCTCTGTCCGGTAGCCGCAGCCTCCCTCGCTGTCCCACCATTTTCCGAGGCTGTTAGCAGGGGGCCTCGCCGACCGGGGGGAGGCGGGACTGTGGGGATGGCCTCTCCGCGCCGGGTGGACGTCGGCATTCGTCGCAGGGCAGCCGGGGCGCGCTCCGCGGTCGCCCTGAGCGGAGGAGCGGAGTTTCCGGGACTCGGGTCCCGGCTGTGCTCCCGCGGAGCCCGCGCGGAAGCGAGTGGGCGGCGAGAGGCGGAGCGAGGGCCGCGGGGGGCGTGGACGCGGCGGGCTTTGGCAGGGGCCCAAGTTAATGAGGCGTGCGCCGGCAGAGGAGCGCCTTTGCGAGCTGGGCTTTCCCCCGCCGGGCGGGCGCCAGGAGCCGCCTTTTCCGCTGGGTGTCACTCGGGGGTTGGGAGGATGGCCCATTCAAAAGCGCCGCGAGGCCCGGCCAGTGTCCTTCAGTGAGCACTCGCAAGAGGACGGCAGCGGCTCGGCGGCTCGCAGCTCCCGGACCTTGCGGCGCATCAGGACGCGGCTGCCCCCCTGTCCCGACCCGGAGCTGCCGCCGCCGTCGCTCTGCTTCCTGCGTGTTAGCCTCCTCTGTGCGCTCCGGGCGGGCGGCCGCGGGAGCCGCTGGGGCGAGGACGGCGCGCGGTTGCTGCTGCTGCCCCCGGCCCGAGCGGCTGGAAGTGGAGAGACCGAGCCGAGCGGCGGCTCCCCCTATGCCGGGAGGATGCTGGAGAGCAGCGGCTGCAAGGCACTGAAGGAGGGTGTGTTGGAGAAGCGCAGCGACGGGTTGCTGCAGCTCTGGAAGAAAAAGTGCTGCATCCTCACCGAGGAGGGGCTGCTGCTCATCCCGCCCAAGCAGTTGCAACAGCAGCAGCAACAGCCTGGGCCGGGGCCGGCCGAGTCGTCCCAACCCGGAGGCCCCGCTGTGGCCGGCCTCGAGCCACCGGTCAAGCTCAAGGAATTGCACTTTTCGAACATGAAGACCGTGGACTGCGTGGAGCGCAAGGGCAAGTACATGTACTTCACTGTAGTGATGGCTGAGGGCAAGGAGATCGACTTTCGGTGCCCGCAGGACCAGGGCTGGAACGCCGAGATCACGCTGCAGATGGTGCAGTACAAGAATCGCCAGGCCATCCTGGCCGTGAAGTCCACGAGGCAGAAGCAGCAACATCTGGTGCAGCAGCAGCCTCCGCAGCCGCAGCCGCAGCCGCAGCTTCAGCCTCAGCCTCAGCCCCAACCCCAACCCCAGCCGCAGCCGCAGCTCCAGTCCCAACCCCAGCCGCAGCCCCAAACCAAGCCTCAGCCTCTGCCGCTCCACCCGTATCCGCAGCCTCACCCGCACCCACATCCGCATCCGCACCCGCACCCGCACCAGCTACCACACGCGCACTCGCACCAACTACCACACCCGCACCAACAGGCGCTCTCGCAGCCGCACGGCCACCGGCTTCTCCGCAGCACCTCCAACTCTGCCTGAAGGGGGCAGCACCCGGGCCAGGCAAGTAAGGTCCTGGCAACTCGGGCTACCGAGAGCCATTCTGAGGAGGGGGTCGCGGGGAGTTTGGGAGGAGTGGGAATCCTGTGCACGGGCTTGACTCTTGAGTGGAAAAATGAGAAATTATTCCAACTTTCCGGGGCGGTGGGAAGAGGGGGGAAGCAAGCCGGAACCAGGAGAGACGGGGCAGAGAGGGAGGCCGGGGGACTCCAGCCCGGCGGGGTAGCCTCTCGGACCCCCTCCCGGCCGCCCACCCCGACCCCAGCGTGTTCAGCGGTGCGCCCTTCGCGGGTCAGGCGCCACTGGACTGTGTCTGGTCCTGGAGGGAGAGACCCTAGAGTCTTTCTGAGCTAGCTTTGCCCTTTGGACTGGCCCGAGTACTGGGTCTTGAAGGATTCTGAGCCACTACTTGATTCTGTGTCATTTCTTTCCAGGTTTTGAGGACTTGAGGAAGTGGGACGAGCACATTTCTATTGTCTTCACTTGAATCGGAAACAAAACTGTCTCTCCCCGCCCTCCCTCCCCCGCACCAGATCAAGTACTTTGGACATCACCCGACTTTGCTATTCCTCTTAGTTTTCTGCAAACTCTTCATCACAACGCAGAAAACGATTCAGAGTCCAGAAGGCTTTTATTTATGAATATTCGAAAGGACCTTCCAGTATGGTGGACCTTTTAGGAGCGATGATGTACTGTAATTTTATTTTAACGTATTTTGATTTATGGTTATTTATTAGTTTTTTTTAATGCTTGTTCTAAGACATTTCTGAATGTAGGCCATTTTCCAAAAAAGAAACTTCATTTTCAAAACCTATTCCCTAGTAAGTTTCAATCTTGGAAAAGAAAAAAAGTGAAAGGATGGTGGAGGGGAAAACATTAGGAATCCATTCATTATTTCTAGGGCATTTTCAGAAGATCTGACACTTTATTGTTATGCCAGGTGGTTGAAATTAAACTCTGTGATATTACTTTTTTTTTTGAGGTTTTTTTTTTCCTTAGACAAATTCTGTGTAGAATAGAAATTTAAAGAAACTAAATGTTCATAATTGTGTAGTTATGAAAATCTTGTTGCTTTTCTAAAAGGGAAGCAGTAGTAATGATATCTGATTCAAAATATTTAAGACAACCAAATGGATGACAGGGTGATGATATCTGGAATATATGGTAAAACTGGTCTAATATAGGAAAAACCTAGCTTTTTATCATCTCTGTGAAGGGTTCAATAAGGAGATTTCTGAGTATGAAGGCATAGGTGTTTCATTTAAAAAAGAGAAATGAAATGCGCGTAGGGGGGTAATCATTCAACTCTTTTGAGAGAACATCTGTGCGCCTATATGTACTAGAGATTACCCTTCTCCAAGAGCTTTGCACACTACACTTGAGCCACATTTTCTGACCCTTTTATTTGTTCTAGAAACCTACTCTAGAGTCTCATAACATAGGATACAGTTTTTAAGTATTTCAAAGGACTAGGAGTTATAACTTTTGTTTTCATATAGAAAATAATGCTGGTCAGAGAAACTAACTGTTGTGCTTTTTATAGCTCTGGGAGAAATTTGAGGGGTATGTGTTTTGTTGTTAGGCTAGCTAAACTCAGAAATTGAAAGAGGAAGGACTGGATAAACACTGAATTTTCAGTAAGAAAACAACCCCAGTCTTGTTTTAACAGCCACTGCTTCAGGAGTAGGGGAGGGGAAATGATGTGCTTTTAAAGGTAGAACAAACCCTCTTCTGTGTTAAATCAAAAGGATGGTCAAAAATCCACAAGGGCAGATGCTACTTAAGTTTTTTTAAAAAGGCATAGATGATAACAAATCCTCTTGGGACTGAAAATCACTTCCTATCTGCAAGGCTTTACTAATGGGGTCTTTGTTTCTATTATCTCTTTCACAAAATCAGTATTTTTCCAGCATCCAAATTGAAATGGCCAGCAAAAGTCCACAGCTAAGTTACATAGTCAAAAAGTGAAAATAGAATTTCATGGTAGAGATAGGTTTATTCTCCCTCAGTCTAGAAAGGAATCTCAAGGTCAAATTGCTTTTAAGTGCAATATTGCAGTATTTAAATGATGAAATTTTGGGATATTAGTTCTAACCCCAAAAGACATGGGGAAAAGGTAAAACTCGTGAAATAAGTAGAGTGCCACTTCCAAGTGGTGTTTAAGTTGCATTTGTGAAATATCCTGCAAAGATATAAAAACTCATATTTATGATGAGTAGCTCAGAAAGACAGATCTAGAGTTCTTAAGTTTGATTGGACTTCTTTGAAACTACTGCTGTACTTTTAGATAATGCCTCATTGTACTGTAGTCTTAATATGTGCAGATCATATCATATAACCTTAATTAAACTACAGGGGATTTTTCCCAGATGGATGAATGATTTTTTTTCAAATTCTTGTGCTTAAAAAAAAAAAAAACTAAGGCCACACCAAATACGTTCAAGGCAAGGTTCACGCAGGACTTTGAGACATTTGCATATTGTTAGCTTACATATAGGCTAGGTAGTGTTCTTGGAGAAAAAAAAAAAATAGCCAGGCCCTCTCTTGGCTACGGAATTATTTTTTCTGGCTACCATTCTTAATGGGGCCACAAGAATTACGGTTCCTTGTCTTGTGTTTCCATAGTCTTTATTCCTTGTCTGCTGTGATAATTATGTTGAGTTTGGCTCCCTAGTCTGAATCCCTCTTAGCATTGAACTGTGAAACCTCAGAAATTAGAAAAGAGAGAAGTAGGATAGTTTTTTTTGTCTGACGCTTTGAAATTATTTTGACTTACTAAATTTTCCAGAACAGGCAGGTCTCTTCCCAAGACTGCCGACCTGTGTCTGTGCAGATGCCTCTCTTGCTCCTTTCTCCTTTTCCTAATAAAACTGCCGTTTTAAAATGTAAAAAAAAAAAAAAAAAAAAAAAATTCCAGAACAAATGAAAAGCATGCTTACCAAAACTCAACAGAACAAAATACAAACGCCAATTTTTTAATGTCATTGGCTCCCTTTTACCTGTAAGAAGATGTACAAACCATCTAAAGCAGGGCCTTCCCGGTGGCACAACAGGTTAGTACAGCGCCGTGGAGCTGTCTGTAGCTGCGGTGTGGGTTCGATGCCTGGCTGAGGTGAATCCCACATGGTGTGACAGACCTCTCCTGCTTCACCCCCTGCTCCCCTCAGCAGTGTATTTTGGTCGATCTGCCTATTCTGCTCCCCACTGTCTCTCTGGTGAATCCTCTCACTGTCTCACACCTCTGGCCTGCACCCCAGCTTGTATGTAAAAATAAAAATAAAAAAAAATCCCAAACATCTAAAGTATTATGAGACTTGACAATTTATGTTCTGATGGCCAGAGGTAAAAATACTTTTTCCAACTCAAGAAAGGGTAGGTCCAATAGAAATCTACTCCTTAAATAAACAAAATGTAAAGAGCTGAAACTGGCCCATTGGAAATTGAACTTTTGTCCTTCAACTTGTGTTGACACCAAGCCTGGTATGCAGTTAGCTGAATAACTATTTGTTGGGAAAAATGAATGAAAGAAGGAAAAACTATAACTCCCTAGTACCTAGGAGGTGGGTTGTCAGGCATTGAGGAGAGACTCCTTTGCTCGTTTTGTTTTCTGAGAACATCTAATATTGGGGCAGGCTAAGCATCCTGACAGAACACCCTGGACATACGTTCTTAGCGGAAATCCACAAAAAACTGTCTATATCCTTCAGGGAGTGCTGAGGTCAAGGAGTCAATAGCGATAAAGGACCCATTCAAATCGAACATTTCCCTCAGAAGAAGCTGGGGTTCTCTCCATCATGTGGAAATCAAACTAACTTTATAATATCAGTTTCTATGTTTTTGCCAAAGTTAAAAACAAGCCAAGGCATTCCATAAATGAGTTCCCTTCACATGCATATGCTGTCAGGGAAGCTGGACTTAAGTTGAAAGACTTGTTTTAAATTCATTACCCCTATACTAAACGCTCTTAAAAACACCTCATTTAAAATCTGACACTACACAAGTTTGTGTAGTTCAAACTTCACTTGCTTTTTGTCCTAGGGAAAGTGACTTGGTTTTAACTCGGCTCCAGGTGGTTGCGATGTCCTGTTCAGGCTTAGGAGAGGAGTCTAAGACATGAAACTGAAGCAGTCCCAGAAAATAGAGTTTTGTAAATGGAGTTGGGTCTGTGAACATTTGTTTTCTTTTTGTTTTGTAAATGTTTAATTAGTTTTTGTTTTATCAATAAAATGCTTTTGGCAAAATAAAATTTTAAATTGGGCAATTATAGAGCTTGATCCATCAGTGTTTCTTCAAAGAGAAATACACCTACTTCTAAAGGCAACCTAAGATGTATTGTGGAATTGTTTGGATAGATTTTTAAGAGCTATTTTCTAAATTTTTGACTTTATAAAGGGTAGTCTTTGATATTTTGATAGGCAATATTGAATAGACACTCCAGATTTATGTAAGATTGGATGACAGAGTAATCTGTAACTTTGTTGGCAGGACAGCTGCCACGTGGTGCATAGGATCCAACAGGGTGTTTGTAGAAAGGGCATCATTTGTCCAATGAAGGAAGCAGAAGGACTTAAGGTCATTAAAAATATCTGAATAAGAGCTGGAGACACCTACCCCAACCTGCTCTGAAGCTGGCCTGGTGGGAAAGGTTTTAACAATAGGTGGTCCTTCCAAAGGACTGTATTTAGTTTGGGAAGAAAAACAAGGCTATTGACTATTCCGCTGTTAAACTTCTGCTTTGTTTCAGAGTATGCAGACCCAGCTTCTGAAAAGTAAGTGTCACCATATACCAAATGTTTTACAACATTTGTGAAAATAATAGCGTGGTCGTAATTGGTGTAAATAATTCTCAGGATTTAGGAGAAATGAGGTTATTTTTCATATTTTCAAAATGCATTCCATTTCAAATAAGGTATCTATTAGGATGACTGCCCTGGGGACCTTTTAAGGGTTTTCTTGCCCTATGGGAGAAAGATTCTAAAGGGCTTGGCTGTCGTAAAGTTATTTATTCCCCTTCTGGGAAGAAAAGGACCATTTTTGAGACTGGAAATTCATCTTTAAAAAATTACCCTGGAGTTTTAATGAATAATAAATCACTCGGATCTATTGATGAAATAATTAATTCCTAGAATACTAATGTATTGGAGTTGAACTTAGCATAATACTCAAGAGAATGAGAAATAGTCCTGATGAAATACCTTGAAGGTAACTCCCTCAATCTCCTAGGTCTGTGAGAGTCTAAAGCCTTGTCACGTTTCCTGTTTTATGTTGAGAGCAGGAGACTTGATTTTTTTTAAAGGACAGCAGCATGTTACTCTTATAGTCTCCACTGGTATCTAAAAGCCTTTAAATCTTAAAACACTTTAAAATAAGAAATTTGAAGCAATTGTCCCTTAACGTAGTCTCACACTGACATCCTGTTCATTCTGCCGTTGTATTTCTTTCTTTTTTAAGAAATGAAATCTGAGAAGGCAAATTACTGCCATTGCAAAGGTTCTCTAGAAGTACTGTGTGAAATAAATGTGTGTAGTCGGTGCTGAAAGCTAAGTTGGTAAGAGTCAGGATTTGAGTCATAGTATATCAGGTCCTCAAATAACATTTCATTCAATGTCAGTTTATTATAAAACTGATAAGAAAAAATAAATATATCAATTCCTGGCTAGGGCCACTGTTCGTGTGCAGTTTACATGTGTTCCAGGAGCTCTGGTTTCCTCCCACTTCCCAAAGACTTACACATTAGAATAATGGCATGTCTAACTTGTCCCGGTATGAGGAAGGGCCCAGTGCGAGCACCTCCTTTCTAGGTTTGAGTCGCTCCTTGGGCCCTGAGCTGCTGGGATTGCTCCAGCAACATTTTGACCCTAAACTGGCATACCTGGGCTGGAAAATGTTGGAAGGAAGGAAGGAATACAAATGATTGTTTCTTATTAGAAGCACTTTGGAATTTTCTTTGGAAGTTTGGTGATGTTTTTGTGACCAGGAATATGTGGTAGGAACTTATCTCTTGTTATCAACTGGTCTATGGTAAAATTGATTTTGTTAAAATCATTTCACTTAAAATCATAGTTTCAAGGAATCCATCAATGACATTGAAGACTTACTGTTCATGAGTTCAAGTCCCAGTTCCACCATTTATTAGTGATGTAGATCTTGAGCTACTTAACCTTTTGAAATTCAATTTCCTTCTCTGTAATACATATTTAATAAAGTTACCTATTTTTTTGAGAACACTTAATGGTAGTGCACATACAAGTGATATCTATCTATCTATCTGGAATCATACTAAGACAACATTGCAGTGTCCTTAATTATTGACATAGGAAGACCTATCACCACATGAGTCTATTCAGCAAGATTAGAATAAAGACTAGAAAAAAAGCTAAGAAGAAGACAAGTTCTTACTTGCTTTGTTTCCTTCTCAAAGACCTTGCTGGACCCTCACACATAGAAAGGCGCCTTGGTGAGCGTGTTCTGGTGCCCTGGCCTTGCTTGCCTACCAAGTGAGTCTGGTTATCAAAAATGGTGCAGGTGCACACCAGAGGGCTTTGGAGTTAGGTGATCTGGCTTCTCCTTGATCTGGTGGTGGTTTTGAATCTGATTTTATCTTGAAGGGATTCTTAGGACCTGAGGCTAGAGAGCCTCTCTTTGCTACCCCTTGAAACAGAATTACCTGCTTTGGTGTAGGGTGGATGTGGGAGTGCTTTGCTCTCTGCCAGGGCATTCATCTGAAGCATCTATCTGATGTTTAGTTAGAATCCGGAAATGAAAATTTGAAAAAATAGATGCGGTTAGGTTGCTTATACGCAAACTCTGCCAAAGTCATTTATAATAGAGTGAGCAAACACGCACTACAGTCCCTTAAGACCAGAGTCTGTACTTCCGCACCCACTGATAAATGAGTATTCAACTATTGTACAGAAAGAAACAGGAAATGACTCTTGAGGAGTTTCAAGGTTTTAATTATGTCACTGTCCTCCACTGGCTTTCTCCTGGCACTGAGAGTTCATACAGTTCAGTTCCTAGTGAAGACAGAAGTTCAGTTATTTTGCAAGTGCTTTGAACTTTGTTGTAGCAAATTCTACTGAGTAATAGGGCTTACCCTCTCAGGTCTGACTCATCACCTGAAAAGAACAGACAGCTTGGTGATTAAACCCCCAAAATTCAAACTGGTAGCAGTGTTAGGTATATTCTCTTTCTAGTGTTTAGCTGCTAAAGAAATGTTCAGTTTTACAAAGTTTGCTTGCAGTTTGTGAACACATACCTTTTCTAAAAAAAATTTGTATAGAAGATCTGGGGTGTAGGCCAGAGGTACAAAGGGTGAGAGGATTCACTAGCGACAGAGTGGGAAGTAGAACAGGTGGATTGACTAAAATATGTTGCTTAGGGGAGCAGTGGGTGAGAAAGGAGAGGTCTGCTGTGCCATGTGGGAAGCTCTCTGGCCGGACTCGAACTCAGGCCGTAGTGATGACAGTGCTGAGACTTAACTCCTAGGCCACCAGGGAGGTCCCAATACATATCTGTTTTTAATGATCCTTCCAAGTAGCCTCCAATAACATTGTGTGTGCCTGTATAGACAAATACACACAGACAGACACAGACACATCGACACAGACATACACAGACACAAACATACATTCACTTTTCATACTCTTATCTTTCATGGCTCATGAAGGTGGGTCAGTCTTTTGTTGTGGAACTTGACATCTGGACAGAAAAGGCTTCTTCAGAACTTTGAGCATCCCTCTGTGAGGCTTAGCCCCATTCTGCATAAAGTCCTGTTACGAAGCAGTGGTCTGTGGTAGAGCAAGGCCCTGTTGCTTTCTGGTGCTGGGTTTCAGTCTCAGTGGGAGGAAGGATTCCAGTCTCAGTGGAAGGACAGTACAGTGACTTGCTTTTAGTTTACAACAGCAAAGGACTCCCTCAGGTAGATATCAATATATGTATTATGTTTGCGGCTTGAAAATGATTTTGATTCTTGCCACAATGCACTGGTTCACTATAGAATAATTGTAATTACTGCTCAGAGTTCTGATTAAATCCTTCATGCCTATAATACAAAGTGCCAGGTAGCTACTGAGAGACTTAAGTTGCTTGGTTGTCTCAACAGCTGGTAGGCCCAGGTTTGTATTTGTTTTTCTAAAATAATAATCCATAATACCTCTCCTCTACCTGTATAAATGGTGAATTTGGGACCAGAGATGAAAATGGAATTTTAGGAGTTCAAGCAAAGACTTATTCATCTCCCCTTTTTTTGTAGAGGAAGAAAATAAAACTAGGAGAGTCATTGATTAGCCCATAATCACAGTCAATGAAAATTAATCAAAGACAGAATTAGAACCCAAAGTCAGGTCCCTTGATTCTTGATGAATGCTCTTTCCACTGACTCACTCCTTTGTATGTCATGGAAGATAATTGACATACCAAGTGTCCTCATTCTTGCAAATAATTATTGGAAGCATTCAGACCTTGTATCTTTCCTCCCCCCAAAGTATAATTTTTTAAAAAAATTTTTGTTTATTGATTGATTTTTTACATTTTAAAAAGACAGTTTTATTTAGAGAAAGAGAAAGAAAAAAAGAGACACAGATGGGCAGTCTTGGGAGGAGAGCTCCCCAAAGTATAAATTTTAATTTAAATTATATAAGCCATCTCCTTAGGGGTTTATAAATATTGAAAACAAGCTGTTTGACAGTCTAAAAAAAAAGGATTTATGAGTTATATCTTCCAAATATAATCCAAGTGGTGAGTTTACTCAAAACTCAAGCAAGAGGAAAATTTACAAACGAAAGCAGATCTATATTTTAAAATGTACATATATTAAAGTATGGTTATTAGAATAGTTTTTTCTCAAAACTTTATTAAAATCATTTATATAGAAACTGGGTTAAGAAGCTGTTTGGAATTTATCATGATTCCTAAAATATTCATGGAATGTTTCTGTTTCCAATCTTACTAGTCTTGCAATTGTCTCTGGAATCGAAAAATGTAGAAGTGCTCTGAATATTTATACGGTTACTTGAGGAGGTAGCTGACTGACTCTTCTACTCTCTGTGTAGGTGTCAGGAAAATATTATCTGAAAATGGGTTTGTGGAGGGTTACAGATTTATGGGCACGCATGAGATCCTAACAGGGGATGGTAAAACTTGTTGCTCCCCTTCCAGGAAAGAAACTAAGAGAATGTAACTTACTAACCCAAAAAGCAATAATAATTAACCATGTATGTCCAACTAAAGGCATCAAATACCCTACTGGACAACCTGGGGAAGATTTCAGAACTTGTACCTTTGAAAGAGGGGATGGGGAGGGAAAAGGAGAGGGATCCCTAAAAAGTATTTGTGCTCCAGCATCCAGTAAACCAGCTTTTAATTCACTATTATGTGTGTGCCCTGGGTGACGCCATTATTTCCTCTTACATAAAGTGACCTTTTACAGGACCTCATTCATGCAGCTTGGCTCCCTCCGGAGTCACAGAGCTTGTCACAAGGCAGCGGGGTGCCTGCTTGTTCTTATGCAAGTGATGACTGGGGGAGCTTGATAGGGGGTAATGCTGACAGCCTCTCTCTGACAGCAGATTGTCGGCATTCTTGACCCGGGCACTCCGTGAGCCTGAGAAAACACTTTGAGTTTGACGTGGCTTTAAAAAACAAGATACAATTGAACCTATGACTGTGTAAAATGGGTCCATGAAGCAGCTTTTGTGGGATCAGCTGGTTCTCCCATGTCCGCCAAACAAATCCATGACGGTCTTCTGTCATAATCAGGATAGACTCATATTTGCATGCGTTTAACTTGATGTATAAAATCAGTATTCTTGCTTCAAACTTATTACACAGAAATTAACATATATAAACAGGGAGGAGAGACAAAGAGTGTTTGCGAATTAGAAGTATGGAAAGAATTACGTGTGAAATGGAAGGGTGTGAGTTGTAAGGAGTAGGCAGAGGTGGGGGGTGATAGGCAAGGGGGTGGGGGTGGATCTTGGCAGACCTGGTGGATCTTGGCAGACCTGGTAAATGAAGAGATGGTGCAAGAGAATGGAGGGAAAGTGAAGTTATTTTTCTAAAGACTCCTTCAACCCATACTTTCCCTATTTACCAGTGAAAATTTTCCTTTTATGGAGAATAATCTTTACTCAGGATGTACAGTTCCTATGGAGCTTTAAGGCTTTGTTTTTCTCCCCTAACAAATGATTAAAAACATAAGTTTTAAAAAGGAGATTATTTTAGAGGAAAAGGGAAATGAAGTATTAAGCTTTCTTTTCTCTTTTGAAGACATTGATTCTCTCCTAAATGAGTCTCTGAAAAAGGAAATAAACCTAGAGTAAAGTGAAACTTCTTTGAGTTTTCTATAGGTTCAAATCTCTTAAGAAATAATTTTTGTAATTTGGCTTGAGTTTGAAAAACTGATTTTCATTAGGTTACTTCCTTCTAGATCCTAACCCTATAGTAAGGGGTGGAAGTAATCATACTTCTATAGGATTGATATGAGAAACTAGTTTGGGCAAGGTAACTTTTTCTGTTAAAATTTTTTTTATTATATCTGATGGCAGTATCCCAATACTACTTCAGTTAGAAATAATTAATAAAAAGCTATTTTCTTAACACATCTTAAAACTGGATGCTGATTCACATGTAGATAAACCAATACATATTTTATATTAAGAACCAGGAAATACAGATGCTTATGAAAAAGTTAGAACTATTTTTCTAGGTTTTATTATCAATGATTAATAAGCCTGATTCACCTCAGCATATTAAACTAAATTTAAAATTATGTTTTCTTTAAAAAAATGACTTTTATGTGCAGGACATAATGGCAGGCATACAAATAGGGGATACAAATAGGAGAAACCTGTAAAGTTTGCCTTCAAGGAGCTGAAGTCTGGAAAACATAAGACATAATATTACTGGAGGTGTAGTACTACTCATCGTAGTTAATAGAGTATTAATAGCAGTAGTAACAACATCTATTGTGTATTTACTAAATGGCAGGTCCTTTACCACATGTTTTTATGAATTATCTTATTTACTTGTTATAAAGAGCTTGGTGTAGTCACTTTAATCTGCCTTAGGTTTGGTGGTATATAACTGGTACACCCAAATAAGCATAAATTAAATGTTTACTTCTCTTTTGTGTAAAAATGTCCAAAAGTGGGGTTGTCCACAGTTGGCGTGGTGCCATGGACCTAGTTTCCTTTTATCTTTCACTTCCACCACCCTGGGTACAGGGCTTCTAACCCCATTATCCCAACATGACTGCTGGACTTCCAGACACCATATCTGAGTCCTCGACACAAGTAAGAGGTATTGGAAGTAGAGCAAAAGGACCGTCTCCAGATTAGTATTTTTTTTTAAAAGAGAGATTTTGGAACACCACATGATGGTTTAAAAAATATCTTATTTTCTATCTACAAAATAAGGCCAGAAATGTATTTCTTCAGATGGCACATTGCCTTCCCAAATGAAAGCAGGATTCTGTTAGCAACCAAGGGAAATATGGTTACTGAGAAGGAAACTAGCAGTCTCTTCCGTAGTCCTTAATACCCTCCAGTTAATAGAAGGGAAACTGAAGACTGGTATCACCTAAGGCAATGGGTTCATTCTCTTGGCAGATGTCTGGGCTGAATAAAAGACACAGTGAAGATGGAGCGCACAAAGAACTAGTATCTATTTCCTCGTGACAAGAAAAGGAGAGAGCAGAAAGCAGCGTTTTTAAAGAAACTAGCGTTTTTAAAGATACAGCACCAAGGGTTTCTTTCCCTCCTGAGAAGTCTGTGTCTATTTAGGCAAAGCATCTAGATAGAGTCTCCAGTAACTCCAATGTCTGTCAAGGAGTGACCCATCTCGTCACTTCTTTGTTTCAGTCCCCCCCGGAGCCACAGACAACAAAAATCACCATTAATTTGCAAAATAATCTGGTTTTTTGTGTGTGTGCTTTTCCCTCCTCTTTTAGGAAAAAGAAGGATTTGCCACTTGGTATTAGTTTTTTGTTTATTTGTTTTTGCAGTAGCCTCAACAATGGTGCAACATATTTCCTTTGTCGTTCACTTTTTAGTTTTCTTTTTCAGTCCTTAAAAACACTAGCTGGAACTTCTAAAGGAGGGGGCTTCTTTTGTTTTCATTGTTTGATAGTCCAATAAGCCTTTAACTCAACCTCTTCCCACTCCTATGTAATGAAAATACACCTGTGCGGTGAGACCTGCTGATCAAAGTGCCTGATTATTCACTAAAGTTGGAACATACTCTAACACAATCTAGAATTATTATTTACACTGTTGTCTGAAGTGAAAATGACTTAACTTAGGCAAAAAATTTATTTCAGCTGAATCCTCTATTACCTGAACAATCAAACGAGCAGTGTTTTGCTTTAGTAATGTAGCTGGAGAGAACAATGATTGAGGAAATAATGAAATTTAACAATAATAATTGCTACTATTTTGAGCATTTACTTTATAATGGATCCTTTATCACAGCAGTCCTACCAGATAGGTATTGTTTTCTCTCTTTTACTGATAAGAAAAAGGAAGCCTACAGAATTTAAATAAGATCCAAGACAAGGTACAGATCTGGGAGACTCTAGAGCTCCTCCTGCTTCTACCCTTGGGGACCTGGTGGAAGTTGTTCAGATGTAGCAGCATTGGGGGAGACCAATCTCAGGGAGCTCACTTTACTCCTTGGAGAGAAAAGCTCTGCAGAGGGTGACCGCGTGACCAGGGTGACTTCCAGAAAAGAGTGGTGCGTCACTGACCATAGCACACTCTGCTAATTCTCCCCCAGACCACCCTGCAAGGCAGTCTGAGTGATTTGAAGATATTTTATTTGTGGAATGATGGGGAGTGGATTAAGAGGAAAAAACATAAAGACTGGTTTTATTTAGCATTTATTCAAGAAAAACTCATGCCTTTATAAGGAATGGAATGGAAGTCTTGTCTCCTGACTGCAATGACAGGCATCACATCCTGGGGAACTGATGAGAACATCTTGTCAGCCCAGAGACCCCCCAACTTGCCAGGGCTGGCTGAACCCTTGACCTTATCTGAGGAAAACACATGAATCATGGTGAATTGAAAGTCTTGGTACAGGACTGTCCAGCCAGTGGGATGAAGGCAACCGGCGCGGAACATGGGCAGAAAGGAATGAAAATCTAAGTAGTAGGATTCAGGGGTTGGCCCATTTGCTACCCAAACTACACTCAGATCTCACAGACCCTTGATTTTTTTTCATAGTACCTTAATTTAATTTGATTTTTTGGTAACTTATCAAAGACCCTCTGGCTTTTTCTTGTTTCTTCCCTTAAAAAAAAAAAAAAAAAGACATTCTGAAGGTCTCCATGGCTTCACAGAAGAGACGCTGCCTGGTGCCGCTTCCAGCCCGGCCGTGCCAGCTCTGTCATCTGACTTCATCCCAGCCGTGGGTGCGTGCGCCCGGCGGTGACCGCACTGTGAGACCACGTGAGTCAGTTTCCTCCAGCTCCTTCATCACCCCCTGGAGACTGCTGTGTTCGGGTCTTTAGGGCCCCAGGAAGTGAGAGCAGGGCTGCTACCCAGGGCAGAGGCGGGGCTCTCTCTCAGTGTGGGGGCACAGAAGGAGGAGCTGACGCAGATCCGTCTCCTCCCGCAGATGAGCTATGAGTCTTGCTTGCCTTCAGAGCCTCTGCATAGAGCCCCAAAACAGAGCTGAACCCCTCAGTCTGCTGGGTGAAGGCTTTGGAATCCAGGCTTCTCTTCAAGTAAAAGAGGACCTGTTTGTCATTAAGGGGTCCCCTCTCCCTCACTTCCCTTGTCATAAAGGGTACCCTCCACCTCCCACACGATTTTCAAGTGTGTAAAGTGGGTGTGTTGACAGGTAGAGGTGAAGAGGAGGAAATGTGGAAGCCATTTTCCTGAGAAAATATGGTTTTTAAGGAATGTTGAAATTATAGCGGGCGGAGATGTAAAAAGGCCGGACGGACGTTGTCAGGGAGCAGAAAGGGAAGAGATAATGGGTGCAGGTGCAAACCTCAGCTCTCACAAGATGATTAAGGACTTTTCTTGGCTCTATCCCTGCCTTCTCGAGCAGGTGATGATGCCCAGCAGTGCCCTAGAGCTGCTTCTGTGCTCCCCTCACCACCTTCAGCTTGGCTGCCCGCAAGCTCATCTCCCCAAGTTCCTTGCACTGAACGTTTAGATAATCTGCCAATGATGTGGTCAGAGACCGTCATCTTAACTCCTGCCCACCGTCTGTGCTTCTCCCTGCCTGATTCCCTTCACCCCTTCAGTGCATGTCTGTCCACTTAACATGAGGGAGGTTACAGAGCTTGCCAGAAGGAAAGTAACATTCTTTCATGGAATGCTTAGGAGCTTGAGAGGGCAGTATTCCAGGAATGGCGTAAGTTCAATTTTACAGCAAAGAAGGTGATGGAAAGGGTCTCAGTGGGAATCAGCGTCACAATGAATGAGAAGACGAGGAATTGTGGGTCGTAGGTGGGAGTGAGTGAGTACGGGTGACAGAAAAGAGAATCAAGGTGAGCTCGTCCTCGCGGGTGTAATAGTATCTTTAGAACATCCAAACGTCCTAGACGCTCTGACCTTAATTCTGGCGTGGGTGGCAGTGGCCGTGATACTGACTTGACCTCAGCACTCATCCTTACCTTCTCACCTCCTTTCCTGAAAAGTCTGGGCAGTTTGTTGGATACTTAGCGTCCAGCCTTTAATTCAAACTATTATGGATCACGGTTGTGGCCATGTCCTCTGTCACTGCCATGTCAGTTTGTCGCTCCAGAGACCACTGAGGCCTTTGAGATCCCTAAAGTTGCGTCAGGCTTTCTCGATTTACACTGTCACCCCCTGAAAATCTTAGAAAGGCTTCCCTGGGCCTGGCGTGGATGTTATTTGAGGTCCTTCAGTGTGGGTCCCCACACAGGACCTGCCCTTAGCTGCCTTTCCCTTGGAGTGGTCCCTGATAATCAGTTTTTCAGCTTTCTTGCATCCTCCTCTTCTTTCCCAGGAAATCAGGGCAGCACTTGCCTCCCTTCTTTGTTCAAGATTGCTACTTGCAGCGTCCCAGGTGTGCATCAAGACCAAAATCCCCTTGCTGTTTCTCCTTGGACGCTTAGGGCTTCCTTACACAGAGGAATCCCAGTAGCCTGTTTCATCTCTCATCTTCCAAAAAGCACGTACATAACTACCCAAGGGTGACACATAATTGAAGAAGTAAACAGCAAAATAATTCTTTTTGGGTGACTTGTAGAGACCAAGCTAGACTTGTGATTTTAAGGAAGAACAGGGAGTATTTCAAAGACTCTCATTAAGCCCTGAGCTATTTTCGAGATTGAGTGCTGGGAATCCTTTAAGCAACACAAGGCAGAGTCCCTCTGGGCACACTGGACCACCCCCAGACTTATAAGGAGGACTGCAGAGGCATTCCAAGACAGGCTGGGAAAAACCTGACAGGAAGTATTCCCAGAACACTGTACTCCCTAAGTCCCTGTTGGCTAATGCTTAGGGCATAACTGTAAACAAAGCAGAAGAGCTTCAAAGAATAGCAATGTATAAACAAAAGCAGTAGCCTCAGCAAACAGAAAAATGTCCTCCTGAATTTTGTCAAGTCATAGCATCCTTTATGCCAGGCCATTCTGCCTTTATCGGAGAGACTAGGCATTCCATCGCAGAGCTTTGCCTAACCCGGTGCCGGGCCCCCAGGTATCCCTGTGAGTGCCCTCCATGTCTCAGTCAGATTCTTCTGGTGTGAGAAAGAAAATAGATGGCAGGGACATGGTGAGGTGGTCAAGATGGCTGGACTGGTCTCCTCTGAAGTCTCCAAAGGGCAGTTTTCTTCTTAGTCATGGTTGTGGCACAACCTTGCTAATTTCCCACTTAACTCTGCTTAGCACAATCTGGTTTCAAAGAACAAGGCACATGTGGGCTTTGGAATCAGACAACCCCAGTGTCAACACTCAGTTCTGCATGTGTAGATTTGATTATCTCACTGAACCAGTTTTCTCATCTATAAAATGGGAATTATAATTCCTGATCCATGGAGAGGGCTCAATTTAAAAATATCAAGATTTATATATATATATATATATATATATATATATATATATATAAATCTTGATATTACATATATATATGTAATATCTACATATATATATATTTTTTTTTTTTTTTTGGTGCCTGGTAAATAGGAGGCAGATATGCTTATTGCCTCTTCAAATACTTCTGCAAGATTTTTTTTTTAAGATTTATTTATGTATGCATACAAGAGCTGGGGCATAGGCCAGAGGTGTGGAGAGGGGTGAGAGGATTCACCAGAGACAGAGTAGGCAGCAGAACAGGAAGATGGACTGAAATATACTGCTGAGCAGAGCAGTGGGCGAGACAGGAGAGGTCTGCTGCACCATGTGGGAAGCTCCCTGGCTGGGGATGGAACTCGTGCTGCAGTGGCTGCGGATAGCTTCACAGTGCTGAGACTTAACTCGTTGCGCCACCAGGGAGGCCCCCTGCAAGATTTTAAAGTAGTGACTGGCTAGTGAGTGCTTAGCTTACACTGGGTATTAGGCTAAATACTGTGAGTGTACACATTTTGTGGTCTTCATTTTTATTATAAAACTATTTTTTTAAAAGCCATGATTCTTAAGATACTAAGATACTAAATCTCAATTTAGTTAAACAAGAATCTCAGCCAGGAAAGGGAGGTTTGAATAGACTGACATTTTTGTTTTCATTTGCTTACCTGATTCACTCATTGTATTTCACAAGCCATTTATTCTTGAGCAAGAAACAATATCATATTTCAGCAGGAGTTAATCCTCACTGTGTCTGAATTTCTAAATGCATATTAACAATTGGGACAGTTGGCTCTATAGGCTAGATGAAAACCTGCTTTTAGGTAAACAGTCAAGTAATTGAAACCCAGGTATTAGGTATCAACTGTTTAAATTATTTTACTATCTGACATCATCTTTTTTGATTCTGCTTCTATACTGGTACTCTGCTTCTTTATTCTTTTATGCTTCTCTATTCTTTAAGGTCTTTTGGACCTTACATTTGTCCAAAATTTCTGTGCACGTTAACGAGCAGGAAGGAAGCATTTGTTGTTCTAGACCGTCTATGTAAGGAATATATTAATAGAATCTTTAGCTTTGGGTACATCCTGTGCCAATACATGATAGTGGGGTAATCTGTAGCTTTAGTGATTCTCATGTAGAATGCCTCAGTTGAGCTATGTAAGAGTGCCCAGCTGAATAGAAGTTTCTAGATGGGGTGTCACTAACTATCTTGAAGGGCTCTGTTTGTGCAGAACAAACACCACAGCTCTGTCCCTGATTCTCTGCAGCGTGTCTGGTAGTTACTCGCCTCTGTGCTTTCCCTGGGAGAGAAGCATGAACTTTTGTTTGTAAATGATTCAGTCTGGTCAGATGGTTGGGGTGATCTGCTTTCCTTGGGACAAGATAGGGGATTTGAAGCATTTTTCTCTTCCATCTAGCATTGGGTTAAAGCCATATACAACGGGGTGGGAGCAGTGACTAAGATTATTGATTGATTCATTACTGGTGCCAGACACTATGGTAAGATGCTTCATGTGGCTTACCTTTCTTAATTTCCATGATGGATCTTTAAATTATTATTGTCATCTGAACCTTAACTATGTCCACTTACCAGAGAAGTTGAGGAACTTGCCTAAAACATGCAGTGGCACCATCAGGATTCACAAGTCATTGTGTTTCCAATACAATTCTCTCTGCTATACCGGAGAATGACTAGCATATTCAGAAAAACTGGTGTATTGGTAGCAAAAACATTAACTTGTCAGATTTCATAGATTTTAGTCCCAGCTTCTCCATTGTGTGACTATGGACAATTTAACGTCTCCAAGACTCAGCTTCTCATCTTTAAAAAGGGGATGAAGGTAGAGAAAATAATGATAGGACGCTGCCACCCATTACAAATGGTTGTAGGGGGATTAAGCAAGGAAGGAAAATACACATAGGGCCTGAGCACCTATGTAGAGCTGCTCAACAGTCTACCTGCTACTATTGCTTGTTTTATTCACATGCAACATCATTAGTTTTATTGTTAGAATAACACAAAGCCACTCTTAGTTACACAGTGTTTTCCCACAACATCCCTTCTTGTTGAAGACTCCATTACCAGAGGTGAGGATAAGAGAAAAGGTAATGGTATTTAATTTAGAATGACAGAAATAAGTGTTAGCAAGACATTCAGCACTAACTGGAGGGAATTTAAATGCAGGAGAAATGACATTTGTGCCCAAGAGTCTTAAACTGCAGTTTTAAGCTGACTGAGGCTCAAGGAGATGCAGAAGGAGCCAGGCCCCGCTCCTGCCGGGGAGGTGAGGAGATGTGAGAATTCCTGTTCTATGGCTGCTTGTGAAATAGTTCAGCGACAAGGACAAGCAGTTCTTGTCAGACTTATCCCAAGCGGCGATCCATTGTAGCTACTCCCGAGTCGATCTTTAAGAAACTGTGTTGCAGGCGGTAGTGACTGTGATGCGGTGGTTGTGTATTTTATGCCTTTGTTGTGTGTGCCCACATGCTTGCTTGGGTACATCTGAGAGTACTTGAGGAACAGAAAACTACTGCATCATCTCTTTCCTGTTTATCCATTATTCATTTATCCTTTTAGTACATAGTCATAAATATTTAGTATTTTACTACTTCATTTACTCAATAAACATTTGTTGAATATTTCCCACTTGCTGGGAACTTTGATAAGGTGAAAAAATTCAGGTAACAGTTTTTATCCCAAATGCACTCATTGATATTTGAAAGTATGGTGCTACATGAAAGTCAATAATGCTGTATTATGTACTTGAAAGTTGCTACGAGAGTAGAAAAAATTTTTTTTACTATCTGTAGTAGTGAATGTTGACTAAAATTACTATGGTGATCATTTTGCAATATAACAAATATTCCCTGAAACTGATAGAATGCTATCTGCCAGGTTATATGTCAACTAAAAAATAAACCAATAAATGTCACTTGAAGGATCTGGTAGAGGTTTTTGCTCTCTACCTGTTAGGGGATTCATGAAGTTCAGTTAGTTGGAAGCCATAGATTTGGCTCACAAAGTAGACAGAGATAATATATTATTAAATACAAATGTTGTTGAAGTAATGAACAGCAACGCATTTTGGTCTGTCTGTGACCAATCAATGTGACTGAGAATGACTGACTTAATTCCACCTTGATTTAAAAACAGGGCAAGGAAGGGATAGAAGTAGGGAGTGACAGCTGCTGAAGAGGAGGTGCAAGTATAGAGAGGCCAGCGGAGAAGACAAACCTCCCACTGGTGCCTGGTATGGGCTGTTCACCTTTGGGAGAGCAGCTGCTGGGGAACATTTTAATCCTGTCTGGCTGAAATATCCTTTTGTGTTGTTGGCACTGCTTTTCTTCCAAAGGAAAAAATGGGTAATTTACTATAAAGTAGCTTCTTAAGAATGTGTTAGTTAACCCATCATTAATCTGTTGCCTGAAGCGGTCTCCTGTCTTGATTAGAGCCATTCTCATAAGAGAAAGGTAAGAGAAGCTTTGGATCCCCTCAGGAAATGTAGCATGTATGTGATTCTCACAGAGGGGTGAAATTCAAGCTTGTTATTTATCTTACTGAAAAGCAGTACTAACTCTAATGAGAGATGCAATGCAATGGTAGATTAACCGATTGAATAATTAGTTATGATGATAAAGTGTAAATAAAGTCTTCCCTCCAGCTTCTTTATTTTCCAAGAAGATTTTAAGCTCATTTCCTGACTTCTAGACTCTGGGGGAATGTGGCAGGATGAAAAGACACAGACTGAGTACCAAGCCTTCTTGGCAGTGTGTTCTCATTTACAGTTAGGTCTTCTCAGTCTCAGTTTTCTCATCTAGAAAATGGGGATAATATCTACTCTATATAGCTGCTGAAATAACCAAATGAGATATCATATTTATAGCTATGTGATCTTGGGCAAGTTATTTAAATGCTCTATGCCTTGGTTTATCCATCTGTAAAATGTGGATAATAGACCCATCTAACGGAGGTCAATGTGCTTGGAATAGTTACTGGCATATTGTAAACATATATAATGACGATAGGTGATTAGAAAGATACTGAGGAAATGCTAGCTCTTATTTTATTATTACTCTTTAATCCCCAGTATGCCATCTTGTTAAAATTCTGCTTTCATCATGGGGCTCCCCAGCTAGATTAGCTAGGATTGTCATTTTAAACTATGATAACAAAAAGAATTAAAACTATGCACACAACGAGCCCCTTCTCCTCACCCCCCCCCCCGCCCCGGGCTTGGTAATAGTCCAGATTCTTACAGTTTGGAGGGGGGCTTTGCTTCACAAGGTCTCTGAGAGATGTAGGCAGACAATGGTTCTGGCCTCTCAAAAGTATGACTTTCAGTGTCCCCCTGGTGGTGCCATCCAACCCAGTTGGAAGAGGAAATGAGCAAGGAAGAATATATGCATAATGTTTATACAGGCTATGTCTTGGAGTGGAACACACTGTCTCCAGTCATGGTATGTTGTCTGGGTCTCAGTTATATGGTCATTCCTAGCTGCAAGGAAGTCTGGGAATGTGGTCTACCTGCATGCAGGGTGATGAGATTGGAGTTGGGAGAAAAGTTAGCAGCTTCTATCACACCAGCTCAAATACCAATAGTTGAGTTCTGCCTTCATGATCAATGACAGACCATTTGAGTCTCTAACCACTGCCACTCTGGTATAGCCCAACACAAATCCTTCATTTCTAATGGCCCAGTCTCCTTTCCTTCAACTAAAAAAAAAAACCCTCTGTGAATAGTCAGGAGCATTTAAAGTAACTATAAGAATGCTAAGAATATTTTAAACCCCCTTTTGAAAAAAAGTGATGGGGGGGCTTAAATTGTATCACTTTAAAAGAATTTGTGATCTGTAAGTGATAGAATGCTACTAATACACTGTTGCAATGTAAATCCATGCCCTTTTTCCTGCATGGTGAACTTCATCCTAGCAATCATTACAACAAATGTAAAGAGCAAACACGTTTTAGCAATTTTGAAACTGAATTGTGTATAAATCACATAAAATTTACCTTATAACAAATTATTTCCACCTAAGACTCTGGGGACCCTAGGTCTCTACTTTGATCTCAAGGTCTTTTCACACATGTGCTTTTCTAAGTGATCAAGGTTATCTCCAGCTTCACTGTCAGTCTCCTTTCTAGACTTAACCATTTGCCTTCAAGGAGAAGCCCTTTTTTTTCTGGTGCTTTTGTGGTGATGGGGAGGTCCTCTGGGAAGGAGACTGTCTCTGTCACCTGCCTATTTTGCCATCTTTACACGGAACCGCTTGGGTCACACATCTGAGGATGAGGAGAGGAGCCAGAATCAGATCCAGATGGCAGGTTCTGTTGTCTTATTGGCGCCTCAGCTTCACAGGACCAGCTGCAACCATTTTGCCACATTTATCCTTCCCACTCAGGTGCTGCTACTTTCCTAGACTTAGGTGGTGAAAAGGACTTTCTTCTCTCGAGATCTTTGTTTTGTGACTTTACCTGAAATTCTCCTTGAAGAATTAGAAATATGACTTTGTCCACTTGTTCCTGTGACTCTGGTAGGTCCCAGAACCTGGGGCTCTGGGGGAGGGTCACCTCAACCCAGCGCCTTCCGCCTTGCCGTAACGCCACCACGTATGTGCCTTTGCTAGAGGCACTGCCTGCTCTCCAGCCCTCCCATAACATAGTACGTTAGTTTTGTTCTTGAAAAATGAACCTTAGGCAGAAATTCCCAGCTGTGATTTTACTTCTCTAACTTTCCGTGTTTGATGTGAGGTCTATAGGCTGGAAATGCTAGTTTCTTATGTCCCTCTCCCCCCAAGACACTTGCATTATCTCCATAGTGATCCAGTTAGTTGTTGAAAGATTCCATGTCCTCAGAGTAGAGGCTCAAGAAAGAAAATAAACTGAGCCTCAGATGATGATTACCCCAAGGAGCTGGCCCAGAGCATGGAAGCGGCAGTGGTGAATATTATTGCTTTTGTGCTTCCCTCCTCTTCAGGGATTTTTATTATGATTATTTAAGGATATTTATACTAAAGTAAACAGTTACAAATGTTAGGGAGATTGTATTGCACTGGGGTTCTCTTTGGCTTTCTCTATCTCACAGCTGCGAGTGTTGCCTCCTACATGTTATTAATTTAGAGGTAATCAGGTTTGCCTTTGCAGCTGTGCAGCATATGTTTTTCTAAAACAGTCATGGCCATGGGCACCAGAACAATTAAGACTGGAAAAAAATGCCAGCTTTTTTTCCCCCTGCTCTGATGGACTGATAGCATTTTATTTCAAATTTTGGATTTGTATGGCTTTATCGTTAAAGTGAGCACAACAAACATTTTTTGAGCCTTTACTGTGAATCTGAGCTAGTTCCTTTTCATAAATATTACTGTATTTAGGCACACCATCTTGATGTTTATAAATGATTCCATTTTATTAGTGGAGAGAGAGGCTAAGGTCTGAAATGCTTCATTGTAGGAGACAGTAAAACGAAGTCAGACACAGTCAGACATATATAACATTGTCCTTGGACTGTTGCATGAGGAAAATCCTGATTAGATATTGCCAGCTGGAAATTGCCATAGCTTTCTCCAACTTTAATTCAATTTTAAATCATTCTTAAGTTACTTTGATAGAAAAGCTCATTTTGTGGTAAGCTGTTTTTTTGACTCAACCCGAAAAACTGTCTTACTTTTTGGGTAATGTTGTAGAATTTAACAGATTATAGATTCCTCTGAAGTAGGTTTTAACTGAGTTACCTATATATAGGATAGATAAGCCAGGAACAAGTCTTTGCTCAGTTAGACCTGAACACAGGCTGTTCTTGTGTTGTCTGAGCACCCCATGTTTATTTCTCCATTCATTGCAACTGGTTCATTCTCTTGCATTAAGGTTATCAATGCAAGTAGATTGAAGATTTACCTAGCTAAATTAGCCCCTGTATGATATTGTGTTTTCTTGGTAAATTTGCTATTTCATTTTTTAAAAAAGATTTATTTATTTATGCATACAAGAGCTGGGGTGTAGGCCGGAGGTGTGTGTGTTGGGGAGAGGGGTGGGTGAGAGGATTCACCAGAGACAGAGAGGGGAACAGAACAGGCAGATCTACTGAAATACACTGCTGAGGGGAGCAGTGGGCAGCGAGACAGGAGAGGTCTGCTGAGCCATGTGGGAAGCTCCCTGGCTGGGGATCGAACTTGTGCTGCAGTGGCTGCCTATAGCTTCACAGTGTTGAAACCTAACCACTTGCGCCACCAGGGAGGCTCCGCCATTTCATTTTATTTTGTATTGTTTCTGTTTTTATTTGCTTTTCATTAGCTTTCTGAACATATGGAACTCATCCACAAAGATCTAACTTGGGGGTCAGCGAACTACAGCCTTGGAGCAAATCCTCCTGCCATCTGCCCATTTGTTTATTTGTTATCTGTGGTTGCTTCTGCATTACTTTGGCAGAGACAAATAGTTACAGAGTCTAACTGTAGCTTTGAATTAAACAATGTGAGCTTCACTGGTATGTGCAAAGAACAGAGTCACAGGCTTAAAGGGTCCTGTGCTGGGTTTCATGCTCTACTGTGGCCATCTTGAAGTGATAAATAATTTTGGAACAAAGTATTCTACATTTTCATTTTTCACTGAGTCCCAAAATTATGTAGCTTGTACAAGCAGCAGAGACTTTATGAGGCAGTAAAAACTTAAAATATTTACAGTCTGACCCTTTATAGAAAATTTCCTGATCTCTGATTTAGCTGATATTCTGTTATATTTATAATTATTTTAATTATTGAATGTGTATAAGAATTATCTGGCGAGGATGTTTAAAATGTTAATTCCTGAACTTACACTTAGACATTCTAATTCAGAAAAAGTCTTTTGTGTGACCCAGGTAGCTTCATTTTAAAAAAGTCTAATGATGGTTCAGATGTGGCTGCTCCATCCACTTCATCTGGAGAAAATCTGGAGTTTGGACTGTCTCATTAGATATAGCCTTACTGATTCAACTGCCTTTTGCCCCTCCATTTTCCAATTAATTTTTAAAAAAGATTTGCTTATTTATGCATACAAGAGCTGGGTTGTAGGCCAGAGGTGTGGAGAGGGGGAGGTGAGAGGATTTACCAGAGACAGAGTGGGGAGCAGAACAGGCGGATTGACTAAAATACACTGCTGAGGGGAGCAGCGGGTGACACAGGAGAGGTCTGCTGCGCCATGTGGGAAGCTCCCTGACTGGAGATCAAACTCGTGCTGCAGTGGCTGATGATAGTGTCCTAGTGCTGAGACTTAATTCCTTGCACCACCAGGCAAGCCACATTTACCTTTTCTCAGGTACAGTGTCTGGTAAGAACTCCTGGAGTTCCAGCAAACTATTTCTGTTCACTGCCTCTGAAACCTGTCCATTTTTAGATCTTTTGTGAAAACTGTTGA
Source organism: Scalopus aquaticus (assembly GCA_004024925.1). Taxonomy (NCBI): domain Eukaryota; kingdom Metazoa; phylum Chordata; class Mammalia; order Eulipotyphla; family Talpidae; genus Scalopus; species Scalopus aquaticus. The sequence goes on from PVIJ01004267.1 coordinate 114,180, forward strand.
GACCCCCCCCCCCCAATTGTCACTCTGGACTTTTAGAACTCCTATTGATTACAGTAGTCAGCACTAATTTTGTATGAACAGTTTTTATTAATTTTATTTGTATGTCTTCTCATCCCAGCTAGAAATGAACTTCTTGAAAGCAGAGGATTTGGATATCTTACAGTGCCTAAGCCAAGCATCTTGTGTATCACATACTCTTGTAACAACAATCTTAAATATCCCATAGTGCTCTGCAGTAACAATCTTGGAAATCCCACCATGTCTCTTACCAAGAATTTCCCAAGAGTTTAACCATCCTCAGATCGCCAAGAATGGCTCACCTTGGATGGGTCTGGGGCAGGATCTATGGCCTTACTGGAGTTGGTATAGGAGAGAATATTAGCAGTTAGATTTTTGGATGATTTCCTGGGATAACATGCATTACAAGCTCTGATATTCAACCATCATATATATGTTTTTTTTACCATTAAAGAACGTAACATAAAATTTACCATCTTAACTATTTTACGCATGTACAGTTCAGTCGTGTTAAGTATATACTCATTGTTATAAAGTAGATCATGAACATACATTTCTTAATCTTGAAAGTTACTTTAGCTATCCAGAATCTATGACAAACTCTTGCTACTTGTTAATAAGAGAACAAATGATAAAAATGATTCAATAAAAAAAATGGGTGAAAGTTTTAAACTGATATTTCACCAATGAAGATATATAGATGACAGATAAACACATAGAAAGATATTCAATATCATTTGTCATTAGGGAACTGAAAATTAAAACCACAATGAGATACCTATCAGAATGACTTTAAAAAAACAGAAAATACCCAGTGCTGACTGGAATGTGGAATTCATGGAATTCTCAGACATTGCTAGTGGGAATGCAAGAAAGGACAACCACTTTGAAAAACTGATAGTGTAAGAACTGGTTTATATGCTAGAACTGTACTTAGCATATTAGCCAGCATTCTTACTCCTAGATATTTACACAAGAGAAATGATGACATATGTCTGAACAAAATTTCACAGGTGAATGTTTGCAGTAGCTTTGTTCATAATCACCTTAAACTGGAGACCACCCAAATGTCTACCCACTAGTGAATAATAGATAAACAAATCGTAGAATATCTATATTATGGAAAGTACATTTGTTGTATGGCCTACCAATCCATGAATGATGAGTCACAAATGTATTATTCTGACAGGAGCCAGACTCAAGAGCTATACCATTTGGTTCTTTTGTTATAACACTTGGAAAGCAAAACTATAGGGACGGGCTGGGGCTAGGGAGAGAATTACCTATAAGTTTGGCAGTGAAATACACTGTGTCATAATTTTGATGGTGGTGGTTGTACAATGAGTGTGCACCTAAATAAGTCATTTTTTATGGTATGTAAGTTATAATTCAGTTGATTGTTTTAAAAATACTTTAGCTACTTAGTACTTCAAATAATGGGCCACCTAATTTATGGTGTCACAGTAAGAATAGCAGGATTAGAAAGAAAATATTATGTCACATGTAGGTAGATAATAGTTTCCTTGGACAGTCCCAGGTAATGCTTGTTTTCCTGGTGACCTAGTTGTGTTAACATGTGTCCCAGACAGTACCTGGTTTTTGATGATAAACTTTATAGTCTTGTTAGGTGATGTTTTCATGGTACTTTGGACAAACTCTTGAGAGTCTAGACCATTTAGCAGAATTTTTAAAAAGATTTTATTTATTTATGCATACAACCTGGGGTGTAGGCCAGAGGTTTGGAGTAGTGAGAGGATTCACCAGAGACAGAGCAGGAAGCAGAACAGGCAGATCGACTGAAGTACACTGCTGAGGGGAGCAGTGGGCGAGGCAGCAGACGTCTGCTGCGCTATCTGGGAATTTCCCTGGCTGGGAATCAAACTTGTGTTGCAGTGGCTCTGGATAGCCTTACAGTGCTGCGCTTAACCCATTGCGCCACCAGGGAGGCCCTAGCAGAATATTTTTAAGGGTATTAGATCAGTGTTAACCTTTCTTGCCAGGAAAAGTATAAGCTAGAGTACAATCTCAGTATCCCTCTGGCTTTCATCTGACTGTTAAATATGTGGACTTTGGAATCCGGCAGATTTAAGCTTCAATATCAGGACTGCTCCTAAGTAAGTGTCCATGGTATTTAATCAAAATAACCTCACCTGTAAAATAGGTATGTGATACCTGATTTGCCAAGGTGTTGTAAGCAAGTGACTTAGCAAATTACTTGGTTCAAATTCAGTGCTCAGTCGTTGCTATGGTCACTGTTGCCATTTGTTACCGTTGTTACCACCACCATCATCATCATCATTCCCAGTGAGTAAAGCCAACTTTTCCATTTATGATGGGTGAAGTCACCATACCAAGGGCAAATCGATTACGCCATTTTCCATTCACTTAAATCATAGGTGCCTGGCACTGACCAGCTCTTTCCTTGCCCATGATGTCGTCTTGTTGAAAACTTGTTCTTCACTTAAAATTGGCTCCATTTCTGCAGAACTACTGGGAGCCCCTTCACAGGTCTCCCCTCTCCTCAACTGTCCATTTGTTAGTTGCTTCTTGTCTGGTGATTTCAAGATAGGGTGAAGTCTATTCAAATCATTTCAAGAATGCAGCACACCCAAGGTGTAAGACAGCAAAGCTCACGCTTCACCTGCACCCTTGCTTTGTCACCCTGAATGCGGTCAGATCACTGGTTTAGATATTCATTTGGTGAGTCAGTATACTTGAAGAAAGTGTGAAATTCAAGAATGGTTCGTTTAAGCTTAGGAGAAAGAGATTCTTGCTTAATGTTTTATTGAGAACCCGCAGTGCGTGCCTCTATGAACCTCAGGCAATTAAACTGCCAGATAAGTATTTTCTTTGGACTAAGGAGTAGAGTGAGAGCTGTGTTAAGGTATAGAGAGGAAGTAAAAAGAAACATAAGATCCAGAACTTGCTTTGAGAGTTCACAGGACAAAATGAAAACACACAAATCAAGACATTCAACAAACAATAGAATTCAGTGCTCTGTGTCATGGAAGAAAGCCTTAAGAAACAAAAAGGGAGAAGTGATAGAAGAGAAGTAGTCCAGGCAGGTATTTTTAAACTCCCTTTTCATGACTTGAGGTTTTTTACTTTTTTTCACGTGGTTTAAGAAATTCATTTCTGTCACCATTTGCAATTTTAGTAACATCTTAGTTTTGTACCAAAGCTGAACCAGAAGCTACTGGTAAAGCTAGATTTACAAATAAATTCAACTCTTTGTTGGAGATGGATCAGAGTGGAAGATAGCGGGAGTAGGGAAATGAAATACTTCTCCTTTTCAAAAGGCCTATTCTCAAACATGTATACAAGCTGCCATGGAAACTTCTGATTTTTTTTTATTTTAATGAATTATGGAAATTCTGCTTTGCCACAAGGGAGATGGGAAGCAGAGGTTGTTAGGAGGAAGCTTCAAAGGGCACATGAGTTCTTTTCTTTGATAGTTTGTCTCAGATAAAGTCGTTTCTGCCAATTAAAAAAAAAAAACAAAGAAAATGCTTGCAAGGGTGTTTGATATGACAGTGTTTGATGCTAACATGCCCTGAGCCCATTCGACACCAACGTTGTATGTATTCTGCTTGTGAAAACATGAATTTCCTGGGAAATCTCAGGATTAATGGCAGAGTTCTGTCTTTACTATTTCTTGAAAATATTTAGAATGAATTGGTGATTAAAATAATCACAACAAAGCATCAAAGAATGGAGTCCTATATATATGTTTCTTTGTATCTTGCTGTCACTTTAAAATACATGTCCATGCTGGTAGAAATGGTGCATCACTGTGTAAGGTGGTTTTGACAGTTTATTAAACAGAATTGTCATATAATCTGGCAATTCCCCTTTTGAGTATACACACAAAATAATTGAAAGCAGGTACTTAATTAGAAATTTGTACACTCCTGTTCATTACATTATTTACAATAATCAGAAGATGGAAACTAGCCATGTGTCCATTGACAGATGAAAGGGTAAACATTATTCAACCTTAAGAAGGAAGGGGAGGAATTCTGACATGCCACAACGTAGATGGATCTTAAGGACATTATAAGTGAATTAAGCCTGACGTAGGGCAAACACTGCCTGATTTCATCTTTTATGAGGAATTTGATTATAGAGTAATCAAATTCATGGACAGAAAGTGGAAAAGGAAGAGGAAGTAGGGAGTTATCCTTTAATTGAACTTCAGTTTGGGAAGATGGAAAAGTCATGGATACGGAGGGTGGTGATGGTTGTACTTCCTGGCACTGAACTGTACGCTTAGAAATGGTGAAATGATAAATAATGTTTTTTGTTTTATCCCAATAAAATAACTCACACATTTCATAAAAATACATGCATATGCAATTACTTTTTCCTTGAACAAGTAGCTTTTTAATTATAAAGTATAGTTGAGAAAAAATAGCGTTTCTTCTAATTCAGCCAGGCATTCTGGTGGACATCCTTGCTAATTGGATTTCAATATTGAGTGGGGGCAGGTGTTACTACGGTTGGGGATACTATGGTTGGGAATTTTAGCCTTGCAAACCTAATTTATCAGTGATAAATTTCCTTCATCTACATTTATTTATGGATAGATGTGCTTACGGATTGAGGGTATTCCATGTAAAACAGTGGGGTAAAGGCATGCAGGGAGGGGTGAGTATGGTAGGGGCCATAAAGAGACCATCCTGATTAGAAAGTTATGTGATACAAGTAATGAGGCAGAATAGTGGGTTGTGGGAAGTCAAGCTGTGGAGAGAACTCAAGTTTGTTGTATAAAGTAACAGGCATCCATGGCAGATTCTTATTCTGGTTTTATGTGTATTGCATATACCAAAACATAAAACCTTTCCGATGGTGAGATTGTGTTCTTCAGAAAAGAGGAATAGATATGTTCTTCAACCACTGGAAATCTTAATCCCTTTTATCCCCGCTATGCTAGGTGCAAATATTCTTTAAAATGCAAAGCTTCATGCACAGAAAAATTTGCAGAGGAGGCAAATTCTACTTGCACAGCACACCATCACTACACTCCAGTGATCTTAGTAAATGACAAAACTGATAGCCATGTTCCTGAAACCCACTCCTGTGGTAAACTCTATGCCATTTCTTGATTTGCTTTTCTAAGGGCTGAGGTGAAGGTCACAATGTATTGACTAGTAGCATACACATAAATGTTTCCTTCGCTTTTTTTTTTCCTGACATCATTCACTACCGGGAAAACATAGAGACTTTCTGTTTGGTTTGGAGAAGGCAGCCTATTTACCAATGGCTGAAGGGTGATTAAGAAATAGTGTAACTTCAAAGAGTATGTGGAGAGAGGCCTAGATAAAGATTTCCTGACTCTCTTCTAGATGTAATGGGAAGTTGACTTAGGTTAAATTTGAACAAGTCCTGCTGGATAGGTCATTGAAAGTTAAGAATGAGCCTAAGTATCTCTGGTGTTGTGAAAACATTGTGTACAATGGTAGTCTCATGCACTGTTTAAGAGGCTGACTGTTGTCAGGCTCCTGTAATAAAATTTCAAATCCCAGTATTTGGAAAATGCTTGCTCCTTCACAAGTGTTTGTGAAGCATTTTTCGAATGTTCCAGTTCAGAAAGCTAGAGTGATTCATTTGAGCGTGATCAACAAATATGGCTAACAAAAGGAAATAGGTGTTAAAATTACTATGTATAGGTCTCATTGCTGTTAATACTTGGGGGTTACTGAGGGCTAGGTTCATTCAGATTCTTTCCTTTTGGCTATGAAAAGTAACATGAATTATGATTGTGCAGCAAGGGCCAAATATACTTTCCATTTCCACCAGATACTTTTTTTAAATCATTATTACACAGAATAGAAAGAACTCAGCATGTGTCATTTGTCACGGAGACTGTAGCTTTCTGTTTAGCCCAGCTAATAGTGCTTTGCCAAAAATTAAGATCACAAAGGAAAATTTTCACTCTAATTTTCAGGCTATTGTGTTGATATAAACCTGCCGTCCCCAATACTGCAGCTACTGTCTACACGTGACTGCTTACACGTGTGGCAAGCTACTGTCTACACGTGTGGCAAGTTTGCATGGAGATGTGCTATATATAGAAAATGCTGAGTTTGAAAGACTTTGTACAAAACAGAATTTTTTTAATTTTTAAATATTGATTTCATTAAAGTGATACTATTTTGGTTTATTAGGTTAAAATTCAATAATTTATTAAAATTATTAAATTCATTAATAATTAACTAAATTCAATTCTTAAAATTAATTTCACCTTGTGTAACAACCTTTTTCTGTTTAATGTATCTGCTA